>JACEGR010001267.1:0-78956 GCA_014170235.1 Listronotus bonariensis
TTTTATGCAACTACTTTAAGATGTTTAAGTAAAAAATAATGACAAAAAACATGTAGCTCCATTTTTTTTTTATAAAATATTTATTATTTTAGGCAATGTCTTTATTTCAACCAAAACAAATAAGAGAAAGGCCATATTTAGAGAAACAAATGAAACCAAAGCCGCCCATGTTAAATTGTCTCATGAATCAGAGCGGCTAATTTTTCCAGGATTCAGAGTAATTTTCTGCGATAACTGGTGGTCGAAACATATGACAAAGTATATATTTTTGAAAGCAGGAAAATATGCCCTGTCCAATGAACTTAAAATATACATGGTGTTTTATTTAAAATAACAAAGTCGATGCTCATTTGTTTACTTTGCGATTGTCATTTGTTTATTTTTTTAGCAAATCCTGGCGGTTCTTATAAAACCCTGAAACTTTTGTAATTAAAATATTTTTCTATCTCCAACAATAAAGCGTGTAGACCCCGTTCGAAATATAACCGAACACCCTGTACCTTTTTTATGAGTACAACAAAATTGTATTCAATTTGAAATATATGTAACAAAAATACCCGGTATATACATAAGATTTTCTAAGCTATTTTGTTTGCTGATACAGTGGCACACTTCAATAAGAATCATCACAAGGCACATAGTCGAATCCATTCAAAATCCAATATACCATTTGAAAGGATTTGCTTACAAAATGCGAGCGCCTCTTTACACGCTCCCTCAAATCCTAAAAATACGCGCATCCGATGACGAATTCGGCATACGTGGTAACACTATAGCTTTTTCTTTATTTGTGCCATAATAGATTTGAATACGTCTATTTGAAATAAACTCAAATGGACTACAGGATGTAACAAATTATATTATATTTTTGGTACGTGCCTAAGTTAAAACTACATACAGGGTAAGTAGAAAAAACCGAAACGGTGGATTATCTCAGCAACTGGCAAATATAAATGAACCAAATTTTGTGCCAAGGGGTAACTAAACATGAAGAATTTAAAAATTGTATTTGCAATGTTGCCAAATTTATAGCTTTCTCTGTAGGTTAGGGAAATTTAAAATTTTAAATGGAATACTCTATTTTTTATTATCGTTATCAATTGCTTGTATCAACTTTATTATGACCTAATATTATTGTTTTATTACTTTTGTCAATTTTGGAGATATGGCATCATGCTTTTTCAAAATTAATACAAAAACGGCTAGGTATGGGCAATTGTCTAAAAACGATCCAACCAGTATTTGTCAAAATTAGTACAGGGGTAAAACTGGACCCTTTAAATTAGCATTTTTGCGACGTTTTCAAGATTCTTAAAAAAATAAAGAAAAGGAAATAAGGAAATTTAATTATGAAACACCGCAAATGCAATTCCTAAAGTTAAAATGTCCAATTACTCCCCTGTACTAATTTTGACGAATTTCGTTTTTGAGATAATTGACCATACCTGGTCGTTTCTGTATTCAAGCTTAGTGCCATATCTTCGAAATTGACAGGAGTAAGAAAACGATAATATTAGGTCATAATAAAGTTAATACAAGCTAATTGATTACAATAATAAAAAATAGGGTATTTCATTTAAAATTTGAAAATTCTTTAACCTAGAAAGTAAGCTATAAACTTGGCAACCTTGGAAATATAATTTTTGAATTCTTCATGTTTAGTTACCCCTTAGCACAAAAATTTGGTCCATTTATGTTTAACGGTTGCTGAGATAGTCCACGGTTCCGATTTTTTCTACTAACCCTGTAGTATATTGCATTACAAGTGTGGAAACTAACTAATTTCACACGAGTGAGAATATTGTAGCACGAGGCGTCAGCCAAGTGTGACAAACCCAAGAGGGTAAATAGGCATACACACTGTGAAGCATTTCTTCGTACCTTAATTCCAAAGAACCCGAGAACCATGGGTACCAGTTTTTTACATCTGAATAAAATGGGTTTAATCTTTGTTTTAGTTCTGTCAACCTTTGGTCCTGGTTGGTTTAACAGTTTCTTTTTTTTAATACATTCCTGTATCTAAGTTTTTCCTATATAAAAAAAAGGTATGAGCAATGCAACACACACCAATTAAGAAGATCATGTGACGTATTGCTTTTAGTAAACCGATATGGAACCCAAACCGTCGACCATAGCAAAATCATACACTGAATCCCGTCCACCAACTTGCTATGTACTCTCCTAAAATTTACGGCTTCAACGAGCCCGCATATTCAAACAGAACGCAATCTCCTGCTTATATCGCGTCCGTCTGCCGTCCGCCGGAATGTACAATTACATAATTTAATAGACGAACTGCCATTAACATTACTTTTGAAATCAACTTCAGCGTCAAATATCTTTTGAAGAAGTAAGTTTATGGAAAAATGTTTAGAAACCTTTTTGCAGCCATCTAATTTCCCAAATTTGTACTGAATTTATTTAAAAATTGATATTTGTACTAGTAACCAAAATCCAAACTCACGAAACAAAATTTAAAAAATTATTTATTGTTTAAAGCATAAATACATGAAAACGGTTTATTTAATGACAATTTACGAGTAGAGTTTTTTTGAAGGGAACTTAATTTTCTTTAAAAATGAATGTAGGTAAAATTTTTCAGATTAGGTATTTGCCAGTTTTAAAAAAGTTGTTTGTTGTCAAAAAACTGTTAGTTGCAACGATGGACGATGGACCTTTTATTATTAATATTAAGGGCGCAAACCTTCACGATATATTTTTTGTCAGCTTGAATAATATTTCAATTTACAGGGTGTTCGAAAAATGCGTTAGAAAATTTTAACGGGTCATTCTGCAATGAAACAAAATGTTATTAAGTCTTTTAACAAATGGTCGAAATCTCCTTGGTTACCAAGTTACAGGGGTTAAAAGTTTAATTTTTATTTTTGTTTTTTCGCCATATTGTATTTATTTTTTAAACAATCTAGTTGACAATTTGGCACAAAAATTAAGCTTTGCAGATTCTAAAATTTGAAGATAAAAGTACTTTTTTAATACCGCCAGAGGGCACTTTACCTGAAACTTAAAATTTATTTACATGATATTTTTTTATTTTGATATATATCGCAAAGCTGTGGGCGTCATTTTATAGACAATTAAAAACTTTTAAAACAATTGATTTTTTGGCCCAGTCTAATTACACACTGTTGTCAGACTTAACAGTTTTGTAATAGACCTACTCCTTTTTTAAATAAAATATTCTTCTTATGTTTATCGCAATCAAGATTAGTTCCCTTTATTTAAATATTAAGTTCAACCTGTTGCTGAGATATGAACACAACATTTTCGGTAAAAAGTACCAAAGAGCTAAAACTGCCAAAGCTACCTTTTCAAATATAGATAATGGGACATTTCTGGGCATACGAAATTAAGTCCTGTTACACATGAGACGTACGAAATCCCTACGCCTGCCAAAAAATTTTCATTGAAAGTAATATAACCTAACCCGTACGCGCCGCACCTGCATGTGAAAGGTTACATTACTTTAAATGCATCAGGCGTAGGGCGTTCGTACGTCTCAGGTGTATCGGGAAAAAAATAGTGATATCGATACTCCTGCCAGATTGCATAATTTGACGCTCAATGAATTTTTTTTTTTGGGATATGTAAGATGAAATATTTTTTTATTGTAAACCATTAAGTGTGTCAAATTTAGTAAGTTTTTAACCTTTCAAAGTTTTTTCCTTATCACTTACTAAATAGAATACCCATGCGTTATTAGTAAAACCTGGCAACAATGCCGAAATTACTGTTCAACTCGCAGATTCAAAATTGTGTAAATGTTGCTTTAGCCGCATTAAAGAATAAAGAGTTGTGGTATTTTTGACTCACTGTGTAAAATACAACATACCATTTAATAGGTCGGGTGTTTGGTCGAGCGTATAAGGCGCCAGGTCGTTGAGCGCACAAGCAACGTGAGGTGGGTCGAATCCTGCCGGCGCGGCGGCCAAGGTCAAAAGTTTAGTGGTTAGCTTAACAAGACAGACTAAATGCAAAATGTATTGACGCTAATAGCCGGCAAGGACTAAGGCGCTGGAACACACTTTGCCGTGTCCTGAGCAACTGTAGACATGCGGACCCCACTCAGTTGGTAGGTTCGTTAGTCCCCCGGGTGGGGACGAGGTCTTAAGTTGTCGCGCAAAGGACCGTGGTTTGGAACTCACATTAAGCTGTAGGTCCCGTCTGGCTGATATCACCCAGACGTAAATAGAAGGGCGGAAAATAAGCCGAGCGGCTTCAGTGCATGGGTTATCCCGGCCCTATTCTAAGGTCTACCATTCAATAATATTAATATTTAGTATTACCATAAGCAAAAATCAAATAATTATTTTTATCTAAGGAAAAAATAGTAACTATGTGCAACTCTTGGTGGTTGCTGGCCCAAGCGTTAGCCGAGGCTGCATCGTCCGAAAATATTATAGCTTTTCCTACATGTTACACAATATACTATATCTTGTATTGTTTTTCTACCACCTTCATCAAAAACAAGTATTTTCTTTCCCGTATGAGGGAGAAAAACGGCACTTTTTCCTTCTTTACCAGTTGGTATACTATTTTTTTATGTTTGTGTGGTTGCCAAAAAAAAATTAAGGAAAAATGGAAAAGGTCGGATTTCAATATACAAGAACAATATCTCCGGTAATTCTTTTTACATGGTTTTCTTCAATCCACTGCTTAAACACTTCATATGTATTTTTCATATCGTTTACGAGACTTATTTGACAAAAGATTTAACGATAGAAGCCTTGCGGTTTCCAAAATATTTTAAGGGATATTGTCGTCGTCTCCAGAGTTCATTTTGCTTTGGGATAATAATTTTACTTTGATCGAAAAAAACTGCTTAGCGCCTTGACAACCAGGACCGTCCTAGGGTAATTTGCGCCCTGTGCAAAAAATGATTATGCCGCCCCTATAAGAAAATGTAAATTTAGGTATAACCATTATTCAAGAGAGCAGAAAAAAGGTCCCAACCTCTACAATACATTACAAAGTCCTTTATTAAAGTATTCCACGTAAAGCAAAGCAAAAAAGGTCCCCCTAAAACTCACCTGTTTTCAAGTTTAAAATCTATCAAATATCTTAAATGCCGCCCTCTAATTTTTGTCGCCCTGTGCGAGTGCACCAGCTGCACCCCACCAGGAACGGCCCTGTTGACAGCAATACAACATACAACAACATTTTTAAACGTCCCAGGACAAACTTTTTAAAACTTGCTTCTGTCCCAGGAAAACGTTAAAAACTTGTTTCTAGAACTTTTTAGGGACTATAAGAAACGTTTAGTAAACGTATAAAAACACGTTTTTAAAACCGACACAAAACTTTTAAAAACGTTTAAAGAACATTCACGTACGTTTTTTTATAAACGTTTATACTAATGCCATACTTGTCTTGTACTCACGTAGCGTAGGTTAGAGAAAGTGTGTTAACACGGAAGGTAAAAACTTCATTCACACATTTTTAAAACTGTAGGCATAAAAGAACGTACAAAGTTAGAAGTTCGGGGCCTGTGCAGTTGGACTGTATACGTGCGACACCACAAGTTTCTTTGTTGGGAATTGCAAATGGAGGGACGTCCGCCATTATCCAAATTGATAACAATATTTCAAAGAGGGTCGAATTTGGGATACATACAGAGTGTATAAATTATAAGGGAACAATACTTCTTGGCTTAATATAATCATTTGGGTAAATAACGAAATTTAAATAATGCCTGGCCACCCTGTAGGATTAAGCTTTTAAAATAGTATTTATAGGGATACAATAAATCTGGATGGCAATAAACTCCCGTTCATCTTTCTTTTCTGCGGCGCTTCGCAGCGGTTTCAATTTTTCCAATTCTTTTTCAATGGTTTCTTTTCAAAGAGCAAACTTGGAGAAATCTTGATAAAGGCCCTCTATAAGTGAGAATAGCACAGGAATAATATCGTAAACTTTACAAATCCCATTTGGAATTGTGACTTTTATGTTCGCGAAAAGCCGATTTCGGCACTTGGTTTCTTTTTGTTGGACTAAAGACGCAGACGAAGCCTTTTAATGTCGCCGTCACATGCATTATATCTATAGGTATCTATTTTTACTTATTTAAAATATACAATGGATTCATAAATCTTGCATCTGTCCAGTATAGTTCCTCCACTCACGGTTCCCAACAGAGAAACTCGTGGTTCCGCGCGTATCACAAGTAAGCCTATACGGTTCGACTGGACAAGCCCCGAACTTTCCATTTTGTTCGTTCTTTTATCCCTAGAGTTTCTAGAATGTGGAACCTGCTGCCCGCGGAGGTCTTTCCTTCCCCCAAATCTTTAAGTATTAAAGTCCCGTGTCAACAAACTCCCTCTTACCTTACTTAAATCAGCCACGGTATGTTAGTATTTAGGCTTTTAGCCTTCGTGGTTCGTCCAAAGATAAAAAAAAACAAATTCATGAAGTAATTATTTTTAAAAAAGCACCAAAACACGTGAAATTTTTTGTTTGGTTGTTCTTTTTGACACTTATTCCAATTATACCTGGTGTCCTAAAAAAGTTAACGAAATACAACTTTGGTCTTGGAAATGGGACACCCTGTATATTTCTTTAATTTAATTTTTTTAGAAAACTCTAAATATGTTTCATGTATATTTAAAGATAATTTGTTCACCTTTCCCCGGAAAATGTGTCATTATGTTGATAAAACTACTCAGAATTAATAATAATTTTTGACAATTTAAAATAACACCTGATTCATGGTATCTTAGCAGTACAGGACATTTCAACGTAATTTAGGTGCAAGGTGTGCTACTGGAAATATGACATGCCAAATAGCTGTCAACCGTTGCTAAACCGTGAAAATCGATCAAGCACCGGTGAAAAACGCATAGTTAGTATACACTATGTCTACATAAAATGGCAATTTTTCAAAAAAAAAAGTTATTTCTTTTGGACCATGCAGAACTTTTTATAAATAATAACTTTTTTAAATTAATAATAAAAAGTTTTCCGTATGACGCAATTATAAGTCATAGCACTTAAGAAAAGTTTTTAGTTTTTTCTTGAAAAACGATTAAAGGTACAGTTAAATTTCTAAAAAAGCGTACAAGAATTAGAATAAGAGGTTACCTACCGGATCATTATGTAAATCCGGAGTCTAAAACTGACTTTTCGAGAAAGGTTATCATATGCCATGGATTTTCAAAAATTTAACACATTTTGACACCAAGCAGGTAGTGATTAAAATTTCATGGCATTTGTCGACACCAAACCCAAAGGTCCCTTTTTATCTTACAGGACTTATAGCACCAAATAAATACGGCCTACGGGCCGTAATAAAATACCAAAATTAATAATTAATTTATTTATTTTAATAGACATAGGTAGCACAAATAGGCAAACATTCCTCTAGAGTGCTTATGTTATGGTATTAATAATTGGTAAAATTTAAAAATTTTGTGCGGCCCATGCATCATCGGCTACGATAAAATTAAGCACTAAAACGCATTTTTTTTCTAATTATATATTTATGAATAGACACAATTAAAAAAAGCGTTGCTGACCAAAACTTACCTGACCGTGGCTTCTGGCACATTGAATTTTATTTAAAAAGAACCACTACCTTTTAGAACTCCTAACCAATAATTAGCAATATAATAATAGTATTCGTGCACACTCTTTCCGCGGTCTTCGAGTAGTGCGGTACTACCCTTGGGGATCGAGAAAAGATTCACGCTAAATTGGGGCTTCTTTCTTCTGGGGCTAAGCGCTGTGAGTGAAGATTCCTAAAGCCTGAGGTTTTTTCGTTTTGGTGTTGAACACATGGTGTCTTCGTATGGTCGAGGAGGTGCCTTGCGGAAAAACGTCAGTAGTGAAAGTGACGGTTATGCGCGATACCAGTAGCAGCCGCTGACTTGACAGTCACAATTTATGCATGTTCAGAAGTTTATCGCTGTTATTGAATTGAAATATATTTGAATTTTTTAAACCGGAATTTCTGGGAGCGGAAAGCTCGACAATCCAGATTTTCCCACCACATTGAGCTGGCAATTGCCTTGCAGCAACGCCATAAACAAAGCAGTTACAGTTACAGTAATATTTGTGCATTTATTATTATTTTGTATATTTTTATTATTACCCTGTCGCGCCGTACCTACCTGAAGCTCGCCTACCTGCTTTACGGGCGGTGTCGAAATGTCTTGCAACATAATTTAACCCTTCGATTACCCCAGGTACAAACAGAATTTGGTGTCGAAAACTCGCCCGCCGATAATAATAATAAGCTTCAAACAAACATTTATATCGTTGGTAAACAGATTTACTTTAAGTAAAAGACGCTAAGCTCGGGTCAATCACGCTGACCCCCCTCTATTTCCACTGAACAAAAGCATGACAAAAAACTTGCACAATATTGTTATGACTAAGTATTTTAGAGCACGTTTAAAAAGTTAGTGGACTCATAGAACAGAAAATTTTGCCAGTAACCAATTCGTAATTATGTATTTTTTTATTTGATTAAATTATTAAAAACAGTGTTTTTGGGTGCCCTAAGCTAAAAGGTGCCCATAAACACTTTTTAATAGATTTATTTTTTATTTTTGTTTATAAGTGGGATTTTTATTACCTATTATATTTTTGAAATTATGCTTTTGAAATACGTGTTTACATACATAATATGTAAAACAGAATAGGATATTAATCAAAAACGGTATACCTTTTTTGTACAAAGAAAAAAAGGAATTAAACTGTCAAAGTAAAATGACAAATTTGTAACCTTCGTAAAAAATGCACACATTAAACGGAAAGAAAATTATCTCAACCTGTATATTTCCAACACTCAACAGCAATATTAGTTTTTTTCGGTTGCCCAATTATAATTGATACCGTTGTAACCATTTAATAGTTATTTATTAGATAAGTGAGTTATATTACATATAAGTTACGCAAGAAAAGTTTAACTCTCGAGCCCGAAGGGCGAGAGAGGTAATTTTCTTAAGTGACTTATATGTAATAACTCACGTGTCTAATACAAAAATTTTATCCAACACTTTCGTATAAATCGTTTTTAATATCGAAAATAATTTGAAAACGTCATCCATTATTTGTTACTTGTCATTGTCAACACCAGCAACAAAATTTTGTATTGTCTATAATTCACTTGTGAGCTAAAGGGTACTTTAGCTCACTAGTGACTTATAGTACACTTTATATCCTCAAAATCTGATCAATTATGTAGATATTCTATGTAAGTGTTGGATAAAAGTTATAATAGTTATTTATCCAACACTTACATATAATATGTCCATTATTGATCAGATTTTGGTAGTATAAAGTATCATATAAGTCACTAGTGAGCTAAAGTGTACTTTTGCTCACTAGTGACTTAAGCAAACTCGTGGTTACAAACAAAATACATAACAACTACAAATTGCTTTACAAAAATTACAAAATTTTGTTGCTGGTGTTGACAATGACAAGTAACAAATAATGGATGACGTTTTCAAATTATTTTCGATATTAAAAACGATTTATACGAAAGTGTTGGATAAAATTTTGTATTAGACACGTGAGTTATTACATATAAGTCACTTAAGAAAATTACCTCTCTCGCCCTTCGGGCTCGAGAGTTAAACTTTTCTTGCGTGACTTATATGTAATATAACTCACTTATCTAATAAATAACTATTATGGATACCGTTGTGACGAACTAAATTGCTTAAGTATTGAAGATATAGTAGATAAAGGCAAGTACATATATGTTTCTATATCTGATACCAAGACGAACAAATCGAGAAGCTTTACAATTTTAAAGAAGGATTTTTGGTAAATGTGCTTGAATTATTTAGAAAATATGTGTCCCTAAGGCCAGAGAACACGCCTCACAAAAGATTTTTTGTCAACTTTCAAAAAGGCAAATGCACTAGGCAATGCGTGGGAATAAATAAAATTTCGAAAATTCCGAGAGTAGTTGCTCATTATCTGCAACTACCTGATGAAATCTTATATAGTGGTCATAGCATGCGGCGTTCTTCAGCGACACTTCTATAGTCAACGCTGGGGCCGATATCACCAACCTTAAACGCCATGGCGGGTGGAAGTCTTCTACCGTGGCAGAAGGATATTTAGAAGATTGCATCTCTAACAAGTTTGAGATTGCAAGACGAATACAGGGTGAAGAGCGCACCAAGGCAAGTACTAGTGCTGAAAGACTTCCTGAAGAACACTTCGCACAATGTAACGTTGTCCAAGATAAATCTAATATAACAATTACTGTTAATATAAACACGAATAAATTGTAGTATAATATATTAGTTGTTTTATGTTATTTTTTAATTGTGAAATGTTGGAAGTAATAAAGAATTAGTATAAGTCACTAGTGAGCTAAAGGGTACTTTAGCTCACTAGTGACTTATAGTACACTTTATATCCTCAAAATCTGATCAATTATGTAGATATTATATGTAAGTGTTGGATAAACATTTTTTTAAATTTAACTTTAAGCGAGATATAAATAAGGTAAAAATAGTAAAAAATTAAATACTTTTACTTTAATAATATTTTATTTATGATAGAGAAAAGGTCACAAATTTTGATTTCTTGTTAGTTTTAAATTATTATCTATATCACAGAACACACCATTAAATATTTTTTCTTTATCCTCAGCCATAGCTAAATACCCAATGCAGTTTCTAAATTTTTCCTAAAACATAAAAAGATGTAATTTACAAAATTTAAAAGTTTTATTATGTCAAACACTAGCAGGTATACAGGTGTCCCAGGGTAGGTTTTACAAGAGGACAAGTGGACCAAACATTTTTGTATTTTTAGACAGCACTTTAGGAAAACTAGTCGCATGGTCTAATATGTTAATTTAATTGGTATTATACACAGTCAGTTATAACTAAATATATAAAAAATGCCCGAGAGTAGAGTTCCCTTATATTTTAAAATTTAACAATATTGTTTAAGTAAATGTTGTAGAGAATTAAATTTTACGCAAAAATTTAAAGTTAGGGCATTTAAATTCTCGGAACGACAAAGTAAATGCATAAACAAAATCTTTGAAAAACTTTAAGTTTATTTTAAATTTTACTTATTCTTGCCCAGTATTTAAGTTTTGATATGTAATGTAAAAAAAATTGACAAAGTCATTTTTTTTTACTGTAATGCTCTAACTTCAAATTTTAGCATAAAAATAAATTCTCTACAATATTTTTTTATACAATTCTGTTAGTTGCTATATTTTTAAAATTAAAATACTTTACTTTGGGATATTATATTTTTTCTTATAAGTCTATAAGTATAATACCAATCGGAATAAAAATTTTTATTTCTTAGTTTTGGACGATGCGACCAGTTCTACAAAGTGCCATCTTAAAATTACAAAATTTTTATTCTCTTGTAACACCTATCCTGAGATATACAGGGTTAGACAGGAAATGCATGCCTTAGGAGCTTGCACCATAGTTTGACGCGTCAGTCTCGCTTTGACGTTACTTTGTTGTCGGTCTTTTCATGCATTGGCAAAAGCCCATGAACGCTTGAAAGTACCATGACGTGTATACACATCAAGCAAGTTTAAAATTAACATGGTAATTTTTTCCAAGACGTGGAAAAGAGACGATTTTCGATGCAGGCGCCACGGCAGAATTGAATTGGCACGACGCACAGTGGAGCCAGAAATCAAAAACTTGGAAATAATTAGGAAACTGAAAACAAATATGGTGCCATATTTTTATTATATTTGTCAAATTTGCATTACCGCCTGTATGTTCTGGGTAATTTTGCTTCAGTACTTCATTCCTTATATGAGAATTTAAATTATAAATAGTTGTCTTGCGATATACCTCAGGCGGGATAGCAGTAGAAATGGCCATAAAAAAATTCCTTACAGAAAACTAATGGTATAAATTTATTAAGTGCATTATAGCTATGTAAGAAAAACATTTTCAAACCAAAATATTGCGTTAGGGGGTGGTTTTCAGGGGTAAAAATTGTTTTTTGCAATTTTAAGTTAAACAATAAATCCTGTTAAAAAAAGTTAAATGTAAAAGTTGTCAACATTAAAAAACCTACAACCTATGTAGGTTTTTAATTTTCCTCCATAAGTAGTTCGAGTTAAAATTTGAAGCAAATATATTTTATTTTATTCTAAATATATTGTGTTTATTGATAAATATGCAACCGTTATTATAAAAACTTACTTAAAAAAATTTTCAACCACCATTTTGATTAAATTTTTTCATTAAAAATCTACATCGTTATGATATATTTAACAATAGTATACTTACAGTTTGCTGTAAGGCAAAAAAATTTGTAATCAGGTATATTCCGCCTGGACTAATAATATTTAACGGTATTAAAGTATTTTGCATATGATTTGTCACGTGTGATATATTTTCCAGTGTATTATTTTTAATTTATGGAATATAGATAAATTACCATCAGATGTGTACTAACTTTTAAGCAGTAATGTTACTTTTTGAGTTTTTATGTACTAAATACAGGATCTTAAAAAACAAGTTAATAATTTAGTACAGTAGTAGGGCAACTACCGTAGTTTTAGCCTGTATATTAAGCCGGTGCCCGTTTTTGCACTTTTTAAATTAAATGTCTTTTTTAACCAGTTGCATACAGCTAGAATTATAAAAGTCCTTTTCCAACCCTTTATCCTTTAAATAGGACAAAATTTTGTGATCAGGTAAAATTTTGATAAAAGGGTCTCACTGAAACTAGTACTGACATAATATATTTTTTTTTGGTCACGTGGCCTAGTGCCATGGGGGCACTATTATTCTTTTTTTTATGGAAAGAGGGTCATGTAGCACCTTGTTTTAAAGGCCCTTTGATTCTCTACTCAACGAAACTTTGTTTTTAATAAAAACTGGCCCTACGTTCAAGACTTAGAATCGAAATTTGGGTTACATACTGTTCAAACAATGCGGTTTTAGTGGCATTGACTTGTAAGTCTGCAACGGTTGGAACTTTTTTAAAAACACAGTGCGGTAAATATAGAATCAAAATCTTCTTTCGATTCAAAAAAATAGTTGCTAATGCCCCCTTGCCACTTGGCCACGGGATCAATTTTTTATGCCAAAACTAGCTTCCTTTTATCTAAATTTTATTCAGTCTTAATATCCTGTCCCATTCAAAAGTTAAGGCAGGGAGAACCTTTAAATACCACACTCTATGTACAAATTAGAACTAAACGCTTGTAACTCTAGAACGACTAGGCCGATTTTCAAAAATAAAGCGGTGATGAGAATAGAATAGAAAGAGTTTTTAAACGGTTTATTGCATGACCCCTTTTTTCATTTGAAAGACAAAAGTTGCTAGTGCCCCTTTGGCACTAGGCCACGTGACCAAAATTATTTTAATGTCAAAAGGTAGATCAAGTGCAACCATATTACCCAATTTTACTTAATGTCTGTATTCTGCCCCATTTAAAAAATAAGGAAGAGAAGAAAATTTTAAATATTCTCATAGTATTTTAGGGTATTTTTTGAAATATATTGCTTTAAATTCAAAATTAAGCAAGTGAAGCCCCTTAAATTGTAATTGTTTAATTAAATTACACTCTTTTAAACGTGACCACTAATATTAAGGGCCTTTCCAATCATTTATTAAATTGATGCCAACTTTTGAGCATCTGGCCCCTCTGTGCGACGTGTATACTATCTGATAGTGTACTATTTTAAAATTATACTATTTATTATTTATCTATTCTTACCTGACCTATTTATTCTACCGTTAAGAAAACTTATGTCTGGTCCGTCGTCAGTAGTTTCGTCTACAAAAAATCTAGCAATATCCGTTTTAGAATTTTGAAGTGCATGTAGAATTAATTTACTAAAAGAAAAAAGAAACTGTTATTAACAATTTAAGTAGGTTTACGTACTTTTTAAACTACCACCCCTCTTTACTTCTCTTCTTTTTGTAAAATTAAAAGAAAAAGAAGTCAGACTAACGATTCATTTCACATCGTCAGACGTATTTTGATACAGGGTGTCCCTTAAAGATATGGAAAAAAATGGTATCACACATTCCTGATGCCAAAATTTGACGATCTCAAGTCACCCTGGTTCAAGAGTAGGTGATTTCGGAAATACAGGGTCTTAAAAATGTATACTGGTTTCAGTTTTTTATAAATAGTTTTATTTCTAATAGGTGTATTGTCGCAATATTCTAGTATAGGGGGTTTGAGAGGTAAGAAATAAGAATCTCTAATTAATTTTGTTATGAACTCCAGGGGCGCCATTTTGGCGTATTTTGCAAAAAAATAAAATTATTTTTATTCTTGAACATATTATGTTACCTTAAAAAGGTATACTTAGTAAATGTTGATTTATTATAAACGGTGTTTCAGTGTGTGTCAGTGTGAATTTTTAGGTGATTAAAAAAAAAATTATAAATAAACATAAGAACTTTTAAGATACATAGTGCTATTTTTATTTTTATTTTTACACCCTACATCTCATAAGTTAAGCTATTTAGGACAAGGGTTTATTTTAATTTTTCTTCTTAAAATCGTTTAAGGATTTGCAAAAAGATTAGCACCTTATGCTTAAACACCTATTTTTTTAAATCTAGATTTCTTAAAACAGGCTTCCTAACTCATTTTTACCCAAAAATTACATGCAGCGTGGGTGACCAAAAGTATTTCATTTTTAATTTATGCAATATACCGCAGGTGCCCTCTAGAGTTAACAACAAAATTAATGACAGATTATTATTTTTCACCTCTTAAACCCCTAAACCAGAATATTTTGTCAATACACCTATTACTAACATAAATATTTAAAACCAACTAAAACCAGTATAATTTTTTAAAACCCTGTATCTCCGAAATTATCCACTTTTGCACTAAGGTAAGTTTGATTAGATTGTCATATTACAGCCTTGGGAACTTGTAGTAGCATTTTTTTCGCACCTTTTAGAGACACCCTGTATGTGATAAATTGTTTTTTATTGGAACAATTATCTGTTAAAATTTAAATAAATGATTACCTAAAATTGTGGTTTTTTGATGACCACATATTAAATTAGTGATACAAGTAAAAAATACATATAATTATAAGACATTGTGTTACATTAAAAAAATAATTTTAAAGAACATTTGCAAAATGATAATAAAATGCTTCTATATTCCGTAATACACGCGACTTTCTACATAATGTTTTTATAAAAAAAAATGAATGAAAAAAATAATAACCTACATAAAAATTTATAAGAACCCCTTTCTATTTTAAATAAAACTATTTGTATTTAAAAATTATATTTTTAAAATTTCTTGTTTTTGGTTCCTTCATGCCAGATATTTAATTAATAAAGGAATTTCCAAAAATATTAATTATCTAAAAAATCCTGACATGTAAAATAGAATTTATAATTTTATCCCTAGACATAATTAGTAAATAAATATATTACAAATTACTTTATTATTTATATATTTGAGTGGAAAATCCTTTTTGTTTCTATTTTAAACATGTATGGGAATTGCCAAATAAAATTTGAATAATTAAGGTAATATATAATTAGGTATTCATTTTTAAATATTTATAGATTTTAGGGACATTCCTTTAAACATGTTTTTATTGTGATTACTAGGGTTACTGACTTTTTAAATCAGTGTAATAGATTTTTTGTTTAGGTGTTTTTCTTATTTTAAAGTGTCCAAAATCTAGAAACTTTAACAACATTTTGATAGTTTATTTAGTTTTTCAGCTTCTGAATTTTAATATCTCAATCACAAAATAACTAGCAAGCCTTACACTAATGACAACAATTCAGTTTTCACTTCATTTTTTTTAATATACTCATTTCAGTGGGGAGAAGCCGGTGAATAAAAAATGCACCATGGTATTGTTTTATCTTATTTTATATATGTACTTCGATTGGAATTTTCTGAACAAGTTGGCTTTGTAAAAAGTTAACAAATGTACTAATGTTAACATTCAAGATAAATAATTAGGGTACGACAGGAGCGCTTAAAACATGCTCATTTGGATTTTTAAATTCTATTCGAATACCAGCCCAATTTATTCTAAATACGATTCAGAATACCAGAGTATCTGAATACTACCCAACTCTGGGCACTTGTAACTCTCTTGAAATTAGAGATACAAAGAAAATGTAAATAGAATTTTTTATGGATTTTAACGTAGAACACCCTGTATATTTTATCACTATCGCTCTAAATCTTACTGCGGGGCGAATCGGATCAATTTTTGTTTGAGAATATAACAATCATACTAAATTGTAATAAATGTAACTTTTATTGACAAAATAGTCATCAGTAACTTTACAGCTATTCAATATACGTTTTAAAACCCAATTTGGTTAAAAAAATTTAAAAATAATAACAAAAAACATGACGGACAGATATATCCGATTCGCCCCAATTCTCGGGGCAAATGGGATCATACACAGCATATTCCTATTAGGTTCTTTTTTGGAATCACTGAAAATATTAAGATAATAAATATTGACATTAACTTTAATTTGTAGCACATAAATCACATTTATACCACTGATCTCGATGGATTGCCAAAGTTATAACCTACGCGAAAGAAAAGTTACATTTCATGGGCGAAAAAACGGACTTGTGCGCAAGCAAATCGAAGGTGAATGCGCCTGGCGCCAAACAGACTATCAGCATTATCGGAAAGAATGGTTTTTCGTTTAAAGTATGGTAGCTAATGAGCGTCACGGTCAGATCGCGGACGGTGGGCACGGGGTGCCGTTGTTTGTATTTTGCCACAGCTTTTAAGTGCGCATGTTCGTCCACCCTCGATTATTTTACTGCGCAAGGTTGTAAAAATCCGAAAAATACTTCTTGCCACTGCGGATCTCGATCTACCCTTTATCTACTATTTTTTAGATTTAGATGGTCATATTTTCAAAACTATTAGAGGTAAAACATATCAAGTATGGTATTGTGTTAAGACTCTTTGAAATATCTTTGCAATGGTAATATAATATACAGGGTGTTTCATTTAAAAAATCCCGATAATGGCCATATATCTGAAACTATTAAAAAAATATATATATCAAATGTGGTATTTCTGAAAGCTTTTAAAGGGTGTTTTGTGTTACTTACAATGGATAATGTTGAACATCTTCACAAAATGTTTGTCCCGGTTTTATTTGACATGGAGGTTGTTCTCCTCTTCTTGCTGCAATATAGTTTGTGTTTTCAAGTGTACCTTTTACAAATTGCGAAGAAACAGTCATCGTAGAGATCGAAACACATACAAACTGAAAGAAATAGTAACTTATGTAACAAGTGCATATTTTTTTATATTTCTTTGGACAATCCACGAAGACTAAAAGCCTAAATGATAACATACCGTGGGTATCTTAAGCGAGTTTGTTGACACGGGATTTTAAAACTTAAAATTTTGTGGGAAAAGAAAAGACCACCGACGCTGGCAGCAGGCTTTACATTCTAGAAACTCTGGGAATAAAAAAACGAACAAAGTGGAAAGTTCAAAGCATGTCCAGTTGGATCGTATAGGAATGCATACTTGCGGCACCGAATTTTTCTGTTGGGAACAGTAAGTGGAGAAATTAGTTAATAAAGTGATACATTTCTTTAGGAATGAAAAGTTTGACAGCACATGCCGTTAGGCGAATAGAGTAAAATTATAAAAAACAGTCTTTATCTGTATTGTTTATCATATTTTATCAATTTTCTTAAAAATTTGAAATTTTTATTACATACAAAATGCTGGTATGTCTAAATTTAAGATATGATTTTATAAAAAACGGTCAAAGATATCGATTTAAATAAAGTATACCTTTTTGTAAAAAAAAGATAAAGGAATGTAACGGTCAAAGCAAACTATTTATTTTTTTACAAAAATTATTTTTACAAAACTTGATTAAAACGTACCTTTGCATGTTTCAAATACACTGGTTTAAAATATTTATTTTTTCACATTATTTTGACATATTATCGAAAAAGTACCCCTATTTTCAATAAAAAATTCAAGTGTCAAAATATCGGCGTTTTTGTTCGCTAAAATCTCTACTTTCTAACGGTGTAAAATATACATTACAATGTTAAATCATTATTAGAGCAGGGTCGATCATTTTTGAATTTAAAAAAATTATAGTATGATGAAATCCACTAAAAAAGAAAATAACAAAAATGAAAGAAAAAATAATTTCCGGGCGATCTGAGGTTGGAAAGTGGAAGGGGTTAAGTTTTTAAGGGGTAAAAAACAGTTTTTTCGATTTCCGGCAAAACTACAAGTCATATGGAAATTCATTTTCTGAGAAAATTTACCATTGTAATGTATATTTTTACACCATTTAAAAGTGGAGATTTTAACGAAAAAAGGCCCACTTATTTTTTGAAAATGCCGATATTTTGACACCTGATTGTTCGATTGAAAATAAGAGTACTTTTTCAATATTAAGTCAAAATAATGTGTAAAATAAATATTTTCAATCCAAAAAATTGCGGTATATAAATTATCCAAAAAGTTACAGTTATTTTGGACATATAAAGGTTAATTTTTACCAAATTTTGTAAGAATTTTTGTTATGATAAAAGCTAAAAATAAAAAACCAAAAACTTGGTTGATTGCTTGCTTCTTTATGGCTTTGATTGATGCTAGTCAATCGCCAGCAAAAACCTGGTTATTTGAAAATTTTACATAAATTTTGAGGTTATATAAAGAAAGGGTAAATACGAAAGTTACAGATCATTTTATTATCTAAAAATTTACTGTTTAGGTTTTTTCCAAAAACTTGTAGTTTTTGAGAGAACCCGTTTTTTACCTTTAACCCTTTCTCCCTTTACCCTTTCCAACCACAGATCGCCCTAATTTATTTTTTCTTTAATTTTTGGTATATTTCCAGCGCAATGAGTTGGCCCTGTTCTATTTGTAATTTGAACTATAATTATTCAGATTTTGAATTTTCTTCATTGCTTTGTTGACGTAATCTAACAAAGAACAAAAAAGATGTGTCAATAAACGACACATGATACACTGCGTATGGTAGTAAAGGTACAGCTATATTCTTTTTAAAAATTATCACTTTTATCACTTCCAAGTTATTACCGTTAAATTTAGGGGGTGGCCCGAAGGGGATAATTCCCACGGAGCAAAAAAATCCCCCTGGAGAAATTTTGCCTACCAAATTAATCATACTTAGGTATGAATTAAACTATACAAGATGTTTTAATTTTTTTAGTTGTGAGGCCTTTTTTTGCTCTTTAACTTTATTGCCGGTATTACTTTCATTTTATTTATTTTTTGGTAACTTTAAGATCCCTCCCGGAAATATTAAAGTCTCCTCCGAAAAAAAAATTCTGTACTCAACACTGCAATATAATCAACGATCACCTGATAGATGGAAATTTCCAAAACACACGCAGTGATGCATTACTGAAAATTTCGCTTTATCTTGTTAATATACGTACATAGAAAAATAAAAGAAACTTTTATTAAATTGGAATAAAAGAAAAACTTTTAAACGGGCGTCTCCATGACCGAAAGGTAAAGCGTTTTTCGAAGACTTTTTTATCGACCTCTACATATAAAAAAAAGTTCAAATTCAAAAACATGCCTCGATATAAAAAATAAAGATATAGATATTGAATTTGAATTTGTAATATTTTGTTTATATCTAACTAGACTATACATATTTAATTAATAACAAATATATTCAATTTTTGTATCCTTGAGATTCCAATGAATTTTTTTACAGGACAAATAATGTTTGGTTTTTCCAATGAATGCTGTGCATGTAAATTTATTTATTCTTTCGCATTATTAGAACTTTAAGTGATTTCTATTAAACGGAGACAGTTTCTAAATAATATTGTTAAAGTTGACCCAATTTGGTGTTAAAAAAATGACACAATTACTTACTTTCGCTTTTTTACTTTTTTCTTTTAATACTGTTTTTAAAAATTAAATCGCTTTTATTTTTTAAATACAATATGTAGGTATCCTAAACTTAAAATTAATACCAAGTAGGTATATTTTGTATAAAAGCCTTAAACAGGCAGATAGACCGAGAGAGAGTCATAAGTTTAAATGGAAATAGAAACCCAAGTTTTCTTTCTGAGTAAATCAAACGCATTAAAATCTGCAAATTATAAGGTGTGATTTTTTACGTGATAGCTATACTTATATAGTAAGGCCTCCGCCACGATACTAAGTGAAAGCGGCCAGCGTAGAGCGAAAAATAGGAGAGCGCCGTCTTTGATTTTTACGTGAGAATAAAAGAACTTTTTTTTTAATCACTCGGCTGCAATATTCCTGAGCGAAAAAGCCCTGCCGCTGGCCGCTCGAAACAAACAAATATTTTCCGCGGAGCGATTTAAAGGTATATAAATTGGTTTAAAGTCGTTGTTTACCACAAAATATTGTAATTATAACCGGCAACATAAAGAGATTTAAAACTTTTCGTTCGACGCTTACGCTTTGCTATCGTGGCCCAAACCTAAGAGGCCCTTGAGCGGCAGACCTTTGTTGTATTGTAAAAGATAAAACTTTGTTGATGCATGATTCCAACATAGGTAGAAGCAATGGTAAACAGTTGTGACAGTTCCAACCCCTTGGCAGACAAACATTTTGGGGTGGCCTGATCGTTCGAGGAAGTCCAATATTTCTGTTATTTAACAAGATATGACAAAAAGTCTTATAAAAGAGTTTTAGGGTTTTTAAATAGACGCATCCTAAAAATAATTTGATGAATACATGTGTTCCGGAAAACAACTAAAAAAAATACTAATATCACAGCAAAAACCTTTTTTTGGGACAACATCACATATTTTTTAGAGATACCTATTAGGAAACCTTACAACTCTTATATAAGACTTTTTTCATATCTTGTTAAGTAACAAAAATATTGGACATCCTCGGACCCTTAATCCACCCCAAAATGTTTGTCTATCAAGGTGTTAAAACATGACGAACACTGTTTAAATAATTTTTTAACACACATTAATACACAAGAACCAACAATTAAGTTTACGTTAGAAAAAGAAAACAACTCACAACTACCATTTCTTAACATTTTAATAAAAAAGATTTAAACAATTTTGAAACAAAAATCTACAGAAAACCTACACATACAAATAGATACTTAAATTTTAACTCAAATCACCCCATAATGGTTAAAAGAGAGTTGTAAAAAGTCTATTTGATAGAATTAAAGTCATTTGTTCTAATCAAAATATAAATATTGAAAAAGATTATTTAAAAAATATTTTAATTCAAAATAATTATCATCTTGATTTTATAAATAATTGTTTCCTTGAATTTGAAACTCCAGTTATAAGACAAAATCAAAATAGACCTATTACAAATTTATTTTTACCATACATTCCCGGACTATCAAATAAAATTCAACGAATAGGGCATAAATTTAATATTCGCACAATCTTTAAAACACAAAACACAATCAGATCTCAATTAACAAAAACAAAACCATAAAACTTAAATGAAAATACAAAAATGTCATTTATAAAATACCTTGCGAATGCAATAAGTTTTATATAGGTGAAACTTGTAGACCATTAGCCAAACGCATAAAAGAACACAGATCATACATTAAAAACACAGAATTTCATAAATCAAAAATCTGCCAACACGCATTTGATAACAATCATAGAATAAACTGGGATGCTTCGAGCATTTTAGCAAAGGAAACTTGTTCTAAAAAACGCAAAATCAAAGAAAGTGCGTATATATTATTAAATAAAGATAATTGTGTAGCATCAATTTCAGTTAATTTAAATAACACTTGGTTGCCTTTGCTTGATACTGAAGTATCTTCAGGAAGACTAAAAATTAACTAACTATTCACCTTTTTAAAATAAACAATCAATACACCAGCAACCAGTTATCTATGTCACCATGACACTATAACCAAACAAACATGTTTTGACATTTAATGTCAAATGTCTACTTAAGTTCTCACCATATAGAAAATTTTTAGTGTTAATTTTACGCTAAATGGTTATTTTTTATATCATGTTTTGCATGCCCTAAAACCTGAAATACAACCATCATAATGATATTTTTTAGTAGTATATGAGATATGTAAAAAAACATACATTTTGCCCAGAACAAGTAAGTACCGACATGTTTAACAAAATCGATGTAACTTTCAAATATGCCAACTTGTTTAGTTAAATAAAAACAAAATTTATTTTTTTATGCGGTGCTTATTTCTAAATTTAATATATACCAAAAGCTTTTAGGAACTGTCAGAACAGCGACAGTCACAGAAAATGTCGTTATCACAGAAAAAAAAATATTTTTCCCTTTTAAGTTAACAAGTTTGCATATTTGAAAGTTATTTTTAATGGTAAACATCTTTTCTATTTTTTGAGATACCTCGTATACCACTAAAAAAACAATATCTGCTGTATGCATAACAATTTTAAACCATCCAGAAATTTTTTAAAGAATAACTTTTTTTCGTTAAATGAATAATAAAAAGGTTTTTTTCTATGTTGCGAACCATAGAAGACACCCTATACTTTTTTGTTATTTTGTAATAATTCAATTAATAATCCAACCGTATGGAACCCGGGCAAAAAAGAACATAGCTATACATTTTTTTTTGTTAATTTGAACCAAAATTTGTATTGCTTATCTTTGAAATATTTCATGCGGTGCAGAAGATTCTAATTTTATAATCCACAAAAATAAAAAAATAATTTTGTTCTAAAAATTATAATTTGTACTTTTTTAGGATTTTTCAAAGTAGTAAATTTGGTTAAATAATAAATAAAAGTTAATTATATCAATCATCTTTCTAACCCACCTACATAAATATAGATTTTAGGGCTAAACCTGCAAATCAGATACTTACAGTTAAAAATTTGAAACCCATAATAAAACAAATTACAATTTTTTTAAGAACACAAAAAAATATACGTCTTGAACCTGTCAAATCTTAAAGTGTACAAGAATATGGCTAATAATCTGACGGACTTCTTGTAAATTCCCACTATCTCTTATGACCTTGTCTGCGTATTGTTCATAAGAAAAGTATTTACAATTTTTTTATACTGCCAATACATTCAATAACTTGTTACGTATACAGGGTACCTCTAACTAACGTCACACAGAGAAACCACATATCTCGTTTGCCAAAATATTAGTGGTAATTGTTTAATTCTCGTACTCCGATTTTGGTGATTTTTGGCATACCGGGGATTTTCGGGGCGCTAATCGGGAATCTAAAAAAATCGTCAGCAATGTTTTGTTTTGGAGATATTTATAATCAAACTTAAATAGAAAACTAACCTAAATTCAGCATATTCCCCTTTATTTTTTTGTTGGCACTTAATATTTAATCTTCCCTTCTTATTTTTCTATTTATTTTACCCTTTTTTTTTTTCATAAAAATGTAAAGCTTTGCTTTTAATTGCAGTAGCTATGGCGCCGCTAAAAAGGGGTAAAATGAAAAGAAAAATGTGTTTTTGACAAGTTTAAATTAAATATTTATTGCCAATTTACCTTTAAATAAAAAATTGGGTGCATTTAGTAAAGGGGGATATATTGCCTCCTACTGACAAATAATTCTTTTAGATTAGTAATATGGGCCCCAAAAAACTCCCGTATGCCAAAAGTCATCAAAATGGGCGTGGTGTCGGATAAATAAATAATTAACGTATTTGGACTTAACTAAACATAAAGTACCTATGTTTAATAGTTGGTAAGAAGAATTTTCAGGGTTTCAAAATGAAAAAATATTTTTAACTTTTCTGATAATTTTTGAAACGTTTCACATATTGTAATGAAACTTTAAATTTAGGGGTTTTTCGATATGAAATATTCAAGTTTAATATTGATTTTTATGTGTTAAGTAGAGGGGCCCTACCTAGGTCATTTTCAATTTTCGCATATTTTTTTGTGCTACCCTCTATGTATGTATCTGAGTAAACCGGATAGGCTGCATACTAAAAGACCGTGTGATCCACTCGACACTCTTGGGTGAAACTCTGTCGGCGCGGGTAGCAAGGGGATGCTCACAGGGGGAGTATTATCTCCCCTTCTCTGGAACCTTGTTGTGGACGGGCTGATAGACAGGCTTAAGAGCAACAACCATGATGTTTTAGGGTATGCGGATGACATAGTCATTGTATGCCAGGGCAAATTCAATACTACGGTCAGAGAGCGAATGCAACAGGCTCTGAATATAGTAGCTATTTGGACGGAAGAGGTTGGTTTAAAAATCAGTCCAACCAAATCCAGAATAGTGCCTTTCACAAAAAGAAGAAAACTAGAGGGGTTGGGTCCTCTCAATCTTCAAGGCACTGAAATACCAATGATGGGGGAGGTTAAGTATTTGGGGGTTATATTGGACTCAAAACTCACCTGGAACCACCATTTGGATAAAGTAATCAAAAGAGCGGAAATAGCATTAATTCTGGCTCGCAGAACATATGGCAAAACGTGGGGACTAAGACCACAAATGGTTCACTGGTTGTACAATACCGTGGTGAAACCAGCCATAACATATGCTACCATTGTTTGGTGGACCAAGACCAGACAGCACACGGCTATGCTTCGGCTGAGCAAGGTGCAAAGACTAGCCTGCCTTGGCATAGCGGGATGCATTAAAAGTACACCAACAGCGGTCTTGGAGACCCTACTTGACCTCCCGCCACTGCATATAGTGGTACAAGGGGAGGCGAGAATGGGGGTATACAGACTGAAACACAACCTGAGCAACACAAAAGTTAGATCAGGACACATGGAAATAAAAATATCATAAGGAGTCCCATAATGGATATGAGGACAGACTATATGACCCCACAAATCGTACCCAGAAGACCCTTTCAGGTGACAATACACCCAAGGGAGAACTGGGCAAACGAAAATTTCAGACTCTCTCTTCGAGGTCAAACCTGGTATACGGACGGGTCCAAAACCGAAGAAGGGTCAGGAGCAGGTGTCTACAGTGAGATGGGAAACACTCGTTTGACCTTTCCACTGGGAAACCACGCCTCTGTATTTCAAGCAGAAATTTTTGCGATCTTAGAATGTGCCAGGATTAACAACCAAAGGCCCCGCACAAATTGTACAATCAACATTCTTACGGATAGTCAAGCAGCCCTTGGTGCACTAATTAATCCCAAGGTATCGTCTTGGCTGGTACTAGAATGCCTCGAGGAACTCAGGGAACTGGCGGAACGCAACAACACGAGGTTGATGTGGGTGCCAGGGCATTGCGGAATTCGAGGCAATGAAAACGCAGACGAACTGGCTAGAAGGGGGTCAGCCACGACATACGTCGGGCCAGAACCAGTCCTTGGAGTGCCAAAGAGCACCTTCCGGAGTGCGGTACAAAACTGGGTCAAGGACCAGCAAAGACTGCACTGGGAAAGGCTTCCTCAACACATGCATGGAAAAATATACATCAGTGGACCATGCACAAAAAGAGCTAAAGAACTACTCAAAATGGGTAGGAATCAGCTAAGAACGATCACAGGTTTCCTCACCGGACATGCTCCAGTGAAAGAACACCTAAATAAAATGGGATTATACAACGGAGATCTGGACTGCAGATTATGTGGAGCAGAGACCGAAACAGTATCCCACATACTGTCAGAGTGTGAGGCACTGGATCACAAAAGACAGGCAATCTTCGGGGATATTAGAGTGCCCCGGAAACATATGGTACGCAGCCAGCAGACCTATACCGCCTTCGTCAAGGAACTAGGGTACTGGAATGGGTACAATAAAACGGGAGTTTGGTACAATAAGCCTTCAGGCTGCAGTGCCACCGGACATGCAGACGGCTCCCTGGGAAAAAAAAAAAAAAAAACCGGTAAAAATAAACTCTGCCATATTTTTTAGACAAACAGGACAGTAGGAGTCGCTCTGAGCATCCGTTTACGTAATATTTAGTATAAACCCTTTAAATTTCTTATATAGACCACTATCATTTTTTTCTGTCCCGCAATATTTAAAGCGCAAAAAAATCCTCATTTTTGCAATTCTTAATTTCTACTCTAATGTTTTTTTCTGTCTCGCCACACGGGGAGACCAATCAATTTTTCAAGGGTGGCCAGCCATTTTTCAGGGGTGGCCCGGGCCACCCCTGCACCCTCTGGCGACGCCACTGGCAACCACTACCGTCAGCAAGACAGCCCAGTGCCTATCAAGAAGAGGAATGAGCACAACATGTCAAAAAATTTCGTGATCGATTTTTGAATCACCCTGTATATTCTTTAATAAGATAGGAATTTACCCATGCCGAAAAATTGTGTTTATTTATTTAGGCGGAAACCGTACATCAAACAAAAAAAGTCAAGGAACCAAATTTGTTCTAAACTTAACGGGGATTTAAAAAACGACTTTTATTTTAGAAAAATTCAGTGGCGTTCCATTTTTTTTTCAAAAAATATTTACCTTAAACTCCTCATGGACGACACTGGTAAAATAAATATATTTTTTCTTTTACGCCAAAAAATGTATTTTGGTGCAAAGGGTGCGTCTCCCAAATTTTTAAAAAATGAGTATAAAAGTTATTATAAAAAACAATACTTATTTTTATAAAAAAAATAACACCCTGTAGTTCAAAAACTAAGACAATTAGGACATATGTTCATATAAAGTTTTTTTTTGTTTTGATGGAAAATCGCCTCCTAAAATTTTTGTATTGGTTTAGAAACACCCTTTATAAACATGAAATTTATTCTACTAATGTACAAACCTAAATTTTCACCATTATCGCAAAAAAATCAAAATATATATTTTTTCTGTAAAAAATAAAATTGCATATGTACAATCTGTTTAATTCTAAACATCTTTTTTATAACATTTTTTGATATTAGCAAAATTACAGTAATCTTAAGCAAAAATTACATTTTTGGCCGAACCACAAAAATGACTGTTGATTTGGTATCTGATGGTTCCTTTTAGGTTTTGGACCATGCAGAACTTTTATAAGGAAGGAAAAAAGTTTTCCATACTACGGCAACTTATGTAGACACACTGTATGTATTTTTGTATACATATACAGGGTGCTCCATATTCCCTATTATTTTATGGAGTTTTAACAGAAATATTTTCGTGCGATTTATCTTGGACTACTAATCATTATCTTATCATTACCCTATAAAAACACTTTTTCCTTATATCAAGATGCTCCAAGTATCGACGGCGTATGCTCATGATGAAACATCTGGTATGATCCAGCATGTAGCTAGGATAATTTTTTACCTGTTACTGTGGAATATTGACTACCTACTTGTACTTTTATCATTTTGTAGAACTTCATTAATGCTAACAAACTGACCATTTATTTTTCGGAATAAATAGTTTAAATCATCTTGACATGTTTGGTCAATAGGCATGGTAAATTGTAATGGCATTAATTTATCTTTAATGTATATAGGTTAATCCGGTTGATCGGATGCGCTAAGATCATTTATTGATTTTTTAAGGTAACTCATCTTTGTTAATATCTTTAAAAATGCCAGTACAACTTATTTTCCTAAATTGTAGGCTAGCAAAATGCCGGCCAAATAGCCCGTATGAAGCGACCGCCCGTAGAAAACCGCGATTATAAAAATACATAACCCTTGTGTCAACGCGTTATACTGAAGTAGTATTCTAAACTCTTTTGCTTTAGAGACAATGGAAAACCCTACTTCATTACGTCACGATTTGGAGCTGTATTCGAGTAGCGTTTCTGCTAATTAACTGCTAAGGAATCCTAGTTAGAGTTGTTAAAGAACAGTCAAGAATGCTGAACAGATTCGAACAGTTCCCTTTCTACCCAAGAACAGGTTCCGTAAACCTGCTCAGTTGATCATCTGTTCTTTTTAACAAGTTCTTGACAATGAATTGGAGACTGAACATATTAGGCATTAATCCATTCTCTTTTGGTTCACCCATTCACCGTTTACCGTTCACCCTTATTGATCGAAACTATTCCAAACATGCATTAAAAAAAAACACAGCACCATAAGCCATCCATAAACCACATCGCACCGCGAACGTTAGCGTGAACAGTTCAAGTAAAGCACATTCAGACATATTTCGTTCTGACTTCTAGAGGCCAATAAACGACCCTTTTGTCCCCTATTGTCGGCAGGCTCTTTAGCCAGGTGTTAACCTGCTATAATATTTGAACGGAACAGGGTGGAATTTACTTTTTTATAGGAAATTAAAAATAGAAACACATTGATAATCACATATTTTATTATTAATAGGAACAAAATTTATAAAATATACCTAGGGATACTACCTACTTAGTCATTTAAAAAATAAATAAATAAAAAGCTTTTAAAAATACAATATACAATATAAAATGAAAAGTATCTAAAAATATTACAACTTATAATTATTATTAGGACCTATTCAATTAAATCAGTGTCACTATCACTATCATCCCCTAACTGTATAATTAACTCCTTAACATTACTTGAAAGTGTGGTATATGATTGTTCAACTTTAATTACGTGATCTACGCTGTTGCTCCAACTATTTACTGGTATTTTATCTATTTCCCTGGTGATAATGCCTAATACAAAACTATTTAAAGTCGGTGAACTGTTGTTTCGTCTAACTTGCGATTTCAATTGATGCCAAATATGTTCTATAGGGTTAAAAATGCAGTGATATGGTGGAAGCCTTAAAACTGAATGTCCCATGCTATTTGCAAACTCATCACAAACATATTTTTTCTCTATATTAAAACATTTTAATACTTCAAGTAATTGTTTTTTTGAATAATTTTCATGAAAATAAATATCATTGGCGTGCATAAATTCTTGAATAATTGCTTTGGTGTCACTCGAACAAGGGTGTTTGTTTAATTGCCTACTATGATAGCTAGCGTTATCCATAACAATAACACTTTGAGGGGGAATATTGGGAATTAACTTATTTTTAAACCAGTCTTCAAATAAATGTGCAGTTGTGTCGTCATGGTAGTCAAGAGAAGAGTCTTTTATATTTTTTGCACTCAGTGATAAAGCATTTGGAACCCATCCGTCTTTTGATCCCGCATGTATAATTGTTATCCGCTTACCTCTGTTGGATGGTGCTTTTGTGTTACATTTACCACTTGAATCGTCCCAACCTTTTGATGGCGTGTCATGGGTATCGTACCACGTTTCATCCAAGTAAATAATCGACCTTCCTTGACTTCTATACATATCTATTTTCGTAAGATATTCTAATCTCCATTTCCGTAGTCGTTGCGATTCCATCAGCACTTGTTTTTTGTCGATCTTCTTAAATTTGAATCCTAGTTTTTTCACAGTCTTCCACAATGTTGTTCTGCCACACTGTATGCCACTTTCGTCCATTTCTAGTCTCTTCATTAAGGTGTCCAATGTTGGTATATTTTGCTCTTCATACATTTTATAGATTTTTCGTCGAATTAGGTCTTTATCACTTACATCAAGTTTTGTGGCAGTACCAGAATCGCATCTTTTCTTTCTCATGACTATCGGTTTTTTAACAATATCGCGTATGGTAGACTTTGGTATTTTCGTTAACCTGCACGTTTCTTCCAAAGCTGCTTGTATGGAAACATCGTTTCTTAAAGTTGAATATACATTCTTTACAATTTCTTTAGCATCAACAGAAAGATGCTTTCTCTTGCTGCTTGCTGTACTACTTGCTTGCTGCTCGTTGTCGCTTGCTTCATCGTCAGATTCACTCCACGTTCGCCACATTTTGGAAAATACTAAGCCATTTACTGTTCTAAGGGCATAAATATACCCAAACTCCTTTTGAAAAAATTCAGGTAGGTATAGGTAATTAAGGTATACCTTTTTTTTATTACAATTGATTTTTGCCTACCGAAATTTATTTTTAAGGTACCTACCTTTACCTATTTATCAAATTACACAAAAGGCCAAGTAGTTTTCATTATACCTTTACTTAATTAGGTAGGTAACCATATTATTCATATTATTTCCTTAAAAATTCAAATTGTAATAAAAGTTACCTAGTACCCAAAATTATGTTTAGAAATACTAACTACATACCTCTTTACACATTTTTACATATTTTTAGACAATTTATATCTATCTATCAATATTTCAATTGCTTCTCAATGTAAAAGTAAAGTCTACTCTGGCCCTGCCGGCCGGTAGGAAGATTTATTGGAGGCAATATAATCGAAGTCCTTAAGTCAGAACGATATATGAATGAATACAGTTTACTTCAAGCTCAAAGCCTGGTTCGAGTTTTTTGATCCAAATAAACGGGAATAGCCAATATAGTCCACTCAACCGAACGCAGATCACAGAACCAGTGAGAACAGAGAACACAAAAACTAAAACGCGCGTCCGTTCCTCACCCGTTCGGTTCGAAAAGAACAGGCTGTTTAGTTTTCTTTAAAGAACGGTTCACTGAACAGGCTACCTCTGAACATATTTCTAAGAACTGTTCCGTTCTTTTCATAGCAACTCTAATCCTAGTCTAGTTAATGACCGATGCTTGTAAACTGGCTATCTAGGCAAAACGGACAAAGATAGGTCTGCGCAAAATGTTATGTAAATAATTAAGAAAAAAAAGACAAAAGTCCGAAATTTTTAAGTATTACAACTGAATCATTGTCTACCACATTCAGACAGACATTTTTCGCAAGTTTAACAGCCTGTAACTTGAGAACGAGAAACTTGCGGACCCATGTTTATACGCACTTTTTTCATATTTTCAATACTTAAATCTGCCCTTAAATTTTTGAAAAACATTTTGTAACACCCTGTGAAGAATAATTTTAAAATGAAAAAAAAGTGGTATCATATGAATAATTTTATTTCGCATAACTGAAATAGCTTTCTATAATACAACTTAAATCCTTAAAATAAAAAAGGGTAACTATCCCCTTCGATACACACCCCTTGACAGCCCACCGCTAAACACTCATTCACGCAGACAATGAACACTGATTGGTGAGACAATTGACGGTTTTTGCTATGTCAATTTGTTTTTGTATTAGATACAATGCAGTAGGCCTGGCAAACAGTGCAGCACGGTTGCCGACAATTTACAACCATTCAGATCAAAGTTACGGGGGAGGAATTTTGATTAGCATTTATTTATGATTTTATCATATAAATATTGATGCGCTATTTGTTGCTTTGTGCTTTATTATTGGATGAAATAATAAATTTAAATGTCGCAAACCTTTGTGAATATTGACGCTGCCCGAATTATCTATACTAAAATGAGAAAGAGGTAAAGTTTGTAACTTTGTGTGTAGCCGCTGATCTTCGGAAATACTAAACCGATCAAAAAATTCTTTTACAATCAGAAAGCTACACTATTTAGGAGTGTTATAGGCTATATCTTATTATGATTGAAGTTCAGAGAAAAATATAATTAACGCCCAACGAAGTCGGCACGGGTCAACTATCTTGGATAAACTGTAACTTTGTTTGTTTGTAAAAGCTAATCTTCGGAAATACTAATCCGATCATAAGAACTCTTTCACAATTAGAAAGCTAAACGACATTTAGGAGTGATATAGGCTATATTTAATATTATAAATTGGTTAAGTTTGTTGTAAGCACCGGTGGTTTAGTGGTAGAATGCTCCCAATCTCACGCGGGCGGCCTGGGTTCGATTACCGGGTGATGCATCGCCGGGCGGGATATAGAAAATCCCATGTAATTTTTAATGGGGTCAATTATTGGCTCGCCTAATTATTTTAGAGAAAAATTCTATTGAAGTTTATTGAACAACATGCAAAAATACGTCCATTGTAAAAACTTTAGGTTTTTCGGTTAACCCGTTTGCTAGTTAAATGCTAATATATTTTTAAAAATTGTTACATTATTATCGCCTCATATTTATGAACAACAATAAAAATACCAGTTAGCGTGACATAACGTTGTCATTTTGAAATTTAGTGCTTTATTATTATCAAAAAATCGTAGAGCGAAAAGATTAACAATGAGTTATACTACTGAAGAAAAAGTATTGATGATTAAATGGTACTATCAAGAAAATAGTTACCAAAAGGTATCAGACATGTTCGCTGCTCAGTATCCGAATAGACCGATACCCGGAAAATCAATAGTCGATAGGACTATCAAAAAATTTGAGACCAAAGGCACAGTGATAAATAACTGCAGATGTGAAGCTAGGGAGTATCATAGAGAAGAAAATGTAAGAGATGATAGAGACTTGGAAATTTTATTGCACGTGGAAGAAAATGAAGGGAAGGTGAGAGGAAAAGATCAATCAACAGTGCTTCAGATTTTGAAAGGGTATAAATACATTTCATACAAATATGAAAGACATTAAGAGCTAAGGGATGTGGATGAAATACGACGGCAGGAATTTTGTTTTGACATGATGGAAAGGGCAAGCATGAACAGGGAATTTTTAAGAAATATTTGTTTTACTGATTAGTGCACATTTACGTTAAACAATGAACCCAATCATTAAAATACCGATACTGGAGCAAAGAAAACCAACACAGATTTGTCGAAACGATGACGCAATATCCACAGAAAGTAAATGTTTGGACGGGGATTTTCGGACAACATATTATTGGACCATTTTTTCTTCATCAAAATTTGAATGCAGAACTTTATTTGGAACTACTCGAAGAACTAATTTTACCCGTCTGGGTTATTGTCTAGCAGTCAGGGGACGAATATTTGATTTTTTTGAGTTTATTTCCAACATATTAATTATTGTAATAATATTAATAATTTAGTCAAGCATGTAAATATTATAAATGTCATAAGTTCTTAAAATTTGTTACTCTAGTTTAGTTTAACTTAACTTAATTCGTTTGTATAAATACAACTTTAATCTTTTCACTGTACGATTTTTGATAATAATAAAGGACTAAATTTCAAAATGACAACGTAATGTCATGCTAACTGGTATTTTTATTGTTATTCATAAATATGAGGCGATAATAATGTAACAATTTTAAAAAAATATATTAGCATCTAACTAGCAAATGGGTTAACCAAAAATCTAAAGTTTTTACCATGTACGTAGATTTGCATGCTCTTCAATAAACTTCAATAGAATTTTTCTCTAAAATTATTAGGGGAGCCAATAATTGACCCCATTAAAAATTACATGGGATTTTCTATGTCCCGCCCGACGATGCATCACCCGGTATATTAAAATAGATAAGAAAATTACAATAGATATTCATTAAAGTATACTAATTTTGTAAATAAAGAGGTCAAGTTCGTAACTTTGATTGTTTGTTTGTAATGGCTAATTTTCGTAAATACTAAACCAATCATAAAAATTCGTTCACATTTTAAAAGCTACACTATTCAGAAATGCTATAGGCTATATTATATTATGATTGAACAAAAGTTCAGAAAAAAATAGTAATTTGTGTGTGCATTCAACACTTTTTTACTAATGAAAAGTTTGACAGCACTTGCCGTTAGGCAAGTGCGGCAATCCCATAAGTAAAAAAATACACTTTATGCATGTGTTACATATTATATTTTTTCCACGACCGTATAAAAATTTCCCAAAATACCATTTTATACATGTTTTATTTATTTACATCACTTTTGCAGCACAGCCATTATATTGCAACAAAAAATCATACCCTCCCTATTTTTTAAGAGACAATTCTTTTTTCATAGCTATGTATTTATTACTTAATTTTAGAAAGTTGTGTGTACTTACCTTTTTGTAGAAATAATACTTAAACAGTATAAATTCCTTTTGAATTTCTTAGTCATCCAAATTTATTATTACTATTAATTTTCAATAATTTCTATTAAATTCATTTGCAAACTGTCAAATTTTAAAACTAGTGACAAATGAACTAAAAGAAATAATGACGAAATCAAAGGTAGCTTCAGTTTATGTTTACCGCATTGAATAAATTGATATTTAAGTTTATTGTAGTAGGCAAGGAAACAAAACACTAATTCAAAATGTGAAAAAAGCTTCGAAGTGTTAAAAAAGTTACTTTTTACTGGGTTACTTAGTTATTTATAAAGATAGAACTTTGCGGTTTTCGCAAACCGAGCTGCTTTCTTCTGAAACAAAACATGCCATAAACAAAACCGTCATATCCCACTTAATTTTTAAGTTACATGGCAATATTGAAAATATTGCATTTTTAGGTACCTTTTGTATCTCCGTCAACTAATAATTCATTATCTAGGTAAAATCAAAATCGAACATAAATTTTTACGTAAAATGCAGTAGCATAGTCAGCATTTTTATATAAATATATTGTTTTAAAAATATTAAATAATTTTTTTTTATTTTACTAGAACACCCTGTATATTTTTCCAAAAGAAGATCCTTTTAACAAGCTTTTTAAAAATATATAACAGTGTGGGTGTATTTTAAGAAACAATGGAAAAATTTAAATGTTTCACCCAATTCATTCAAATTCACACCCAAGATGTTGCCGTAGACCAAGCAAATAAATTACTTAGATACGTCACAGTTGAAACCCTGCACACGGTCATCAAATACGAACATTTGTATCTTTCCATATATTTAAATGAAGAAGCCACCTTGTGTATTTTTTCTTGTATACACATTCTTCAAACAACTGAATAAAATTTAAAATTTTCAACAAAAGCTGTTTTTAAATATTGTATGTTTTTTCGGAAATCCTTTTCAATATTAGACATAAGTTTTAATAACTTATTTTCTCATTCTGTTTACTTCTGGGCACAATAGGACTTCCCAAAACTAATTCAACAATTGAAGCTAACAAATTAAACAATAAATTTAAACTCAAGCCACAAAACATTTAATACAACAACAATTATTAACAAAGAAAAACTGACACATTAGTGCAAATAATGACCCTTTTACAATGGCCAGTTGATTGTGTATGAATAATTTGATCATTGCGCTTTCAGAGAATATTTTGCCGCATATTGTAAAGCTAGTATTGTATTATGGTGGCACAACGCACCGCCCTACACGTCGTTATAATGGGAATTGTCTGTTTTTGTATTCCGTTATTTTAAACAATAACCCTTTTTTCTTTTTCCGCATAGTACGTGGATTTAATTATTTTATTGAATTTCATTATTTTTAAAAACTCTCGGTGTAAAATAGTTAAATGGATTAATTGAATAAATGGTATACATGCGCGCAACTAGAATTTTTGTTTTTTTTTATCTTTGTGAGACATAGTACCCACATTAAATATACAGTGAATTTTAATAAAAACGAGTCACCCCTTAAATTTCGTTATTTGAACACTTATAGAAAAATCTTAAAACACTTTAATTTTAATTTTTGAGGGGACCCATTTTTATGGCCCGCCGCAAATTGAACCCAGCTCACGCACAGCACACGTGCAGCCCACGCGTGTATAACTTTGTAAAATATGCTTTTAAATGGAGTGGCGCATATTGTACCCAGCCCAGAGCTAGCCCATTCTGCTGCCAGCCACGCGTGTATAGGTTTGTGTTGGCCGCACAGATTTCGTGGGTCTTGTGCAGCATGGGTTTGTTTTAAAAATCTGAAATATGGTTGATCCCGAATTGGGTCCAATATGCGGTAAACTGATCAAAAACGTGGACGTGGAAAGGATGGGTCGAGCGTGGGCTACGCGTGTGCTGTGCGTGGGCTGGGCGTGGGGTGTGTTCAATTTGCGGCGAGTATATGTCAAGATTTACTTGTCCAGGACTCTCCCCCCTTCCCCCAACCCCACCTAAACAGGAAGTAACAGAAAGCAACTAAATCCCTGAAATATCGCTCATTAAAGTGATATATCTACGTACAAAATTTTATTTTATTATTTTAAAAAATAAAAAAGTTATAGGAGCTTAAGACACCGGGTATTTAGGGTACTTTTCTTAAAAACTAGTGAACGAATTTAAAAAAACTAAAGGCTGTTTAAAAAGAAGTTAAAACCTTTTAAGATAATTTATCATATGACCCCTTTTTAATTTAAATATTTGAATTCTGTGGAAGTGGGGAAGGGAATTACCCTGGACAAGAACATTTTGACTTAAAAATATGTCCTCCTCTTAATGTAAAAAATTGACGTGTTTCAGGATTTTTCTAAAAGTGTACAAATAACGAAAGGATAGGATGGCTCGTTTTAATTGGAATGCACTGTATATTATTATAAATGATATTAGCCTGAAGAGTAACACTATGGTAATAAAAAAATTATATTGGAATTTAAAAAAAGTTGATTTTTGGTTAGTTCCCCCTGAAAAAAGTTTATATACACCTATGTTTTAAATGTCTTAACTTTGGAGCCATATGCCTGTAAAGTTTTAAAAATATTAGCTGCAATACCACTTTAAATAATTTTTAATTCAATTCGGTATACAGCCACTATCTATGCATTCGTGGGAACCTTTTGAGGCACTATTTTTTTATTTCTTCCAATAGCATTCGGTGCTTTTTAAATATTTTTAAAAAATATATGCTACGCCACTGCCCTCTTTCCAAATAAACACTATTTTTATAACTTCCATTATGAGCAATTTTAAAATTTTAGATTTTTTTTCGTTCAACGATTGGTTTTCGCGTCAATAAATATAAAACATTTCTATTCGTGGTCATGTGGGTTTAAGTTGACCCCAGTGCCGCATTAAGACTTCGTGGTGCCCCAAGCACTTGACTCGTGTGGTGCCCCCTAACCATGAATTTTTCTAAGGAGGAACCAAAAAAGTTTGTTTTTGCAAAAATTATTTGAAGAGCAAAAAAAAGTCCTTTCTTCTCCTAAAACCCCAAACTAATTATATTTACCTATTTCGTACCAACATCTTTAAAGAGCAAAAAAAAGGACCTTTACCAGGGGCGCACTAGGATTTTTAAATTATTTTATTTAAAAACAAAGACATGGGACCACCACCATATATAAAGGGTGTTTCTAAACAAATGCAAACAATTTTAGAAGGTGATTTTCCACCAAAAAATGAGAAAAAACTTTATATGAACATATGTCCTAAACGTCTTAGTTTTTGAACAACCGGGTGTTATTTTTTTAATATTATTGTTATAATGACTTTTATACCCATTCAGATATTTTTCCAAAAATTTGGGAGACATCTTTACCATACCAGAAGAAATTTTTTGGCATACTAGAAAATCATTATTTCTACCAGTGTCGTCCAAGAGGGGTTTTAGGTAAATATTTTTAAGGAAAAAATAGTACGCCACTGCATTTTTCTAATATAAAGAACTGTTTTTAAATCCCCATTTAGTTATTTACAGATTTGATCTCTTGACTTTATTTTTGTTTAATGTACGGTTTTCGCGTAAATCAATAAAAATCATTATTTGGCATGGTCAGTTTGTATTCCTAATATGAAACATTGAAAATTAATCTTCGATATTTATTCTTTAATTAGATAAGAATTTCACCATGCCGAGAAATGGTTTCTATTCAGGGCCATATTATCCATTAGGCTCGTGGTACCGCGCGTATGCATCCCTATACAGTCCAATTGGACAGGCCCCGAACTTCCCACTTTGTTCGTTCTTTTATCCCTAGAGTTTCTAAAATGTGGAACCTGCTGCCCGCCGAGGTCTTTCCTTCCCCCAAATCGTCAAGTATTTATGTCCCGTGTCAAACGCCATTAAAAAATTGGCGCCAGACAGGGGAGTTTTTAAAAAGTTTAGGCTGAGTGGGGATTTTTGGTGACTAATTTCTGTGTGAATGAATAAAGTCGGCGCGAAAAGGAGAGAATGACCTTTTTTTGGTCATCAAATATTATTTCGGGTGGTTGAGGCGCCTGGCAGCACTCAAAATAGGCGCTACGGAGGAAAAGACTTTTTTGCTCTTGAAAAATTTTTTGGTAGAAAATAGGTGCTCCGAGGATTCTAGCCTAGGGCGCCTCAAACAGTTAATACGGCCCTGTTTCTATTTATTTACGCGAAAACCGTACCTCATACAAAAAAATAGTCAAGAGATCAAATTTGTTTAAAACTAAACATGTATTTAAAAAACATTAGAATAAAAATATTTTGGAATTTGGAAATAAAGTTAATTTTTTACAACTTAAAAAGCAAATTTCTGTTTTAAAATTTTTTTCGTACCTAAATTTGATCAAATTTCATAAAAATATCTGCCTTTTCTTTGTAAATAGAGGCATCTGAAAGTCTTGCATAAAAAAAATATACATAATTTTATCAAATTTAATATTTGTAAATAAAATTTGATCAAATTTAGGAATTTGTTTTCTCTGGGGGAGGGTAACCAAAAAATTATCTTTCTTTCGCAAATTCCAAAATAAAAATTTTCTTTCCCAAATTTTTCTCTTTAGGCCAGTAGTATCAGGTATATGTTCGGTGTTAGATAAAACAAAAAATAAAATCTTAGTTGCGCGCCTGACCTTCCTCTAAGTACAAAAACAGGCGTTTCTACTGTTTCTCTTTCTTCTCTTCTTTAAGCAACTGCTTAATTTTCTTATAGGGTTATTTCGGAACTGATTGACCCTCTTAGAAAAAGTGATTTGAAAGTAAGTATACGAGTCCGGTGATGGCTTAGCGTGTAAGGCGTTAAATCGTTGAGCGCACAACGGACGTGAGGTGTGGTTCAAATCCTGCTGAGGCCAAATACTTATTTATAAGTTGGTCGGAAATTTAGTGGTTAGCTCAACACCAGACGGACAAAGTGCAAAATGTATCGACGCTAATAGCCAGCAAGGACTAAGGTGCCGGAACACACTTTGCCGTGTCCTGCGCAACCGTAGACATGCGGACCCCACTCAGTTGGTAGGTTCAGTAGTGCCCCCTGGGTGGGGACGAGGTCTTAAGTTGTCGCTCATAGGACCGTGGTTCGGAACCCACGTTAAGCTGTAGGTCCCGTCTGGCTGACATCTTCCAGACGTAAAAGACAGAGCGCACAATAAGCTGAGCGGCTTCAGTGCATGGGTTATCCCAGCCCTATTCTAATCTAATCTAAGGTATACTATTTAAAGGAGCAAATACTTGCTTCCGTAAAAAGATTCATGTAAGACTTAGCTTTATTTTATACTGCTGTACTACCCGGTGTCAAGTTATTAATTTACAGCTTCCTTAACTTTTCCATTTTTAATTGTAAAGTTTATTTACAATCATAGGTTTGTCGGCTTAATTCCTTTGTTTCAAACCAGTAATCCAATTTTGTACCTCGTACTGTTTTCAAAAAGAAATTAAAAATAATAAATAATCATTGCCGGATCAAGCGCGAAGCTGTGATTGTGAAGCGACCGCTTCAGCACCAGGTTGGGGGTGTAAAATTAGGGTGTCAAGAAAATAGAAGTGTTCCCAAATTGTTGGGTAGTGGTTAAATCGAAAGTATGAATGGGGAAAAGCGCCAAGTAAAAGAAAAGACCTTTTTGGTCTTTACTTTTTATTTTAAATACTTTTGTGTCAATTATACATATGGATACGTAACGGAAAAAAGGAGGCGCGATTTTCAAGGTAAGGACTTTTTGCCTCATCAAATTTTTTGGGATAAAACAATTTCTTCAGGTCAAATCAAAAGGGCGCAAAATTTATTCTTCGCTTTACTAAAAACTTTGCCTTGATCCGACACTCTAAATAGTGTCAAAGTAATATTTAAAAATTACCATTCATTTGACCGCTTTAGCGTCAATATGGGAATTATCCTTTTCGTCCTTTCTTAGATAGACAAGTGCATTAGTATTAGCTGCCTTTGAGTTGCCGCTAACTGTCGGCGGATCGTGCCACTTGTTGCATGCAAACCCCACCACAAAACATCGATTGTTTAAACCCCGCCTTGCCGGTGCTATTGGCTTAGATATCTCCTAATCGTATCAGGATATCTTAGAGCATTCCGTCGTCCTTTGAGCCGTATCCTTATCCTTTTCGTAAATATACAGGAAAAATATATTTTACGTAAGCAAAAAAAAATATAACAGAATTTTACTATAAAACATTTTTCATGTCATATGTGGAATAAGACAGATAAGTTCGATATAGAACCTCAGAGAAAACTCGATTAGGGTGCTTCATAGAGAGGTACTCAGTTAGGAGTCACTTTTGTAGCACATACTTACATATGTGCCTCATTTTTGTTGATACTAAGCAATGTAAAATATAATTATATTTTCTTATAACAAACATAAAAGGAAAGCGCATTTAACAAAATAAGATCCTTGTAGAACCAGAAACGTTAAATTGACATTTTGACAATGGTTACCACTAAATAAGCAGCATGTAATTTTGCGTTAGTTTGTATTTTTAACAAAATGTAATTAAAAAACTCTTTTCGTAGATAATAAACGATTTGGACCTAGTTACGCAGAAACCTACCAACCCACAAAAGTAGAATTTTGAGAAAATCGACATCGTATTATTTTTAAACAATTTTTAAGAATATATAATATACTTAAAAAGAAAGTTTTACCTTTTATTTTTTAACTTGTACGTAAAATGACCTATTTTTAACAATCTTAAACTTGAAAAAAATTATTTGGTATAATATTTGAAAAATACAGCCATTTATTTGAGGGTTGGTTGCTTTCCTTTATACGTGCTTTTTTGACCCGTACGCAAAAATGGGTTTTTTTTTGGGGGTGCGGGCATACTTCCATTCGCGAATAAAAATATTGAAGCAAGCAATAAAAAAAGGTCCTTACCTATGAACACCGTTTTCTCTTTGGCAAAAATAGACCCATAATGCTCTATTCACACCGTTTACACAAAATCATGCCTCACACAACGCTCACTTTCGCCGAAAAAGCCAAATCACAGCACTCCTGTGGGGGGAAGGAAATGGCCCCCTCTGCGTACAGCTCTGGTGCTTTTTATAATTTAGATTTGGCAAAATTACTCGCCAGCTTGGCTACAATCCGATGAGTAAATTTGCCAAAATGATTTCAGTTTTTAAAGCACCAGGATTATAAAACAAATCGGTGGTAGCATGCTCCGAATGATAAGTAGAATCTGGAGACTTGTCGGATCTATAAATTCTCAGGTAAAAACTGCCATAAAAGGCTCATCCGTCGTAAAGGCATCACGAACTTATAAAAAAACATTATGGCAAAAAATCCCTTCGTATGCGCAGTTGCCATGCATACGTAATAGGTAGGTACCATCGTGTAAAAAAAACTGGGACATTAAAATCCAAGTAGGGAAAGTATCTCCTGGTCTATAGGAAATCGCACAAAAAGTTGTACCATTTTAATTTAAATTATATAGGTACCAGATTAAATTGGATGTCAGGTGATTTCTCGTTAAGACCAGATGAGATAATAAAAAATATGGTATTTAAAGTTTTTTTACCTGTCTATGTTTAGAAAAAGAATTTCAGTGGTTCTTTATAACGGTTTGTTCTGGTTCGTTTAAAAGAAAACTTTAATCACACTTTTAACTAATTTATTGGTTAGGCAACATGTTACTTGAATATTGATCGTCTATCATAAAATTTTGTGTCATCTGTCCATTCCTAACAGTTTTGCCTGTTTTTGTTTTACTTAAAATTTCCCGATTTGCCTAACTATCTAAATTTCAGTATCGTAATATTGTTTACTGGCAATGTTTTAACAATTTGATTGGCTTTAAAGTTAAATCATCGGTGTAATAATGTAAATTATTATGCCCCTCTTTTTTATCATAAATTGCCACAAGAACTAAAAGCAACGACCTCTTCTGTGTGTGTTTAAGGCGAAAGTTAAAAATTACCTTGTACAAAAGGCATTCTATAATTCTATAATTTTCAAGAATTTTTAAATAGTAATGTAAGTGTATAAACTGTAACAGTGTATATATTTTATTTCATGTATAAAGAAAAGTGCGTTTTTATTATGTATGTCCAAACTAAGTTTACCTTTTAAAAATAATTAATTGCTTAAAAATTTGTTATTAAAAATATTTTGTGATATCTGCCGACGTAAGAATTAATACTTTATTATTAATTACTTGAATAAAGATCTGAATTTGAATTTGAATTTGTGATTAAAAGTTTTTTTCTTGCAGTGCATTTTGTCAGGTTTTCTACTTTAAGTAACCAACCAGAACTAAATAGAATTATCCAGAGCTAACCGTTATGAAAGATCAAGTATTATTGGAACTCGTTTAGTGTCATAGAGTTTATTGTTTTCCTGGTCTTAAGTGCCAACAGGTAAAATCAGGCAAAACGAAACGAAAATTTTTAAAATCAGGCAAAATGCACCCAAAAATCTTAACGTCAGGAAAAACAAAAACTGCCTAATCGAAAATACCGCTTATATTTAAAATACAAGTCTGAAAACTGAGTAATTTCACACGAGTGGAAACATTGCTGCACGAGACGTTAGCCGAGTGAGACAAACCCACGAGTGCAAAATAGTTATTTTTGTACCGAAGGGCGTAAAATAGCACTTTTACGCCCGCGGCTAAAAGTTGTTGCCCAAGCTAGTAAAAGTGCTTTACGCCAGAGGTGCAAACAATATTTTTGTACGTCTGAAATTAATATACAAGCATTCTCTGTAGTTAGGGAAAATTTCCCAGCTTTAATGTTTCAACTTGTAATTATACTCTATTTTTTTGCAAGAGAGAGTAATAAAAATGTCTCGGGACGGTTAGAAGGTTGTAAACCATAGGCGCACCAGTCTCTGTGCAAAGAACAGGTAGAAATACACCGAATTGCGTTAAATAAGGATTATAAATTTTATATATATTTTAGTATCTTTCTGTATGTGCAACTAAGTGGTTATAAATTGTTAGAGTATTGTTCAAAGTTTACAGTATTGTAAAAATGGCTTCTCCGCAGAAACGCGCATGTCTCGGCCATTTAACTGAAAAGCAGATTATTAAAAACGTATTCGATTATACAGGGTGCGGCAGAATGGACTCCTACATTTGGGTAGCAAATAAAAAGTCTACTATAAAATATGAAGCTAAACTTTTATTATTTTCAAAAAGAGCACACTTTAAGGTTTTTTTAACTATGTTTTCAAAATTATATCGTGTAAGTGACGGCCGTTAGCAGCGACACACATGAGAAGGCGTTCCTAGAAGTTCCGCATCACTTTTATCACCATGTCTTGAGGAATAGCAGCAGTTTCATCTCGGATCGCTGTCTTGATTTAGGAAAGTTAAGAACCAGTTGCCCTTAAGTTAGCAACCCATTTAAAAATTGTTTTCCGGTCTGGAACAGAGGCATTCGGAGGCAGGAAGCGCGTACAAAATACTCTTTTCGACGCGGTGACACATTCGTCATTTTTGAATAATAGCTCAATAACAAATCCACGTTGGTCACCAGACCAAGACATAGCTCCTAGTAACAAACCCCACAATCGCCCAAGCGAATGTGACCATCCCCACCAATGTCCAACTCCCATTACCGATGTTCTAGCCTGATGAAATGTGGGAGTCCATTCTGCCGCACCCTGTATTAGAAATAGTGTTGTAAAGTACTTTGCAACACTAGTGTGATATAAGGCATTTTCTATACATAGAATAAGTGTGCTATTTGCACACATGCAAATTAGTATATTACATTACAAGGGTAGAAAATGACTTATTTCACACGAGTGCGACAAACACACGCGTGTAAGAAAGTGATTTTCACACAAGTAATTTACACTATTTTGCCTACGACCACAAGTTATTCACCAAAAAAACAATAAAAATTGTTTGTCTTCACGGAAAAAATAAGAAAACAATTGAAAACTTTGCATCACTAGGGAGATCCTTACTGCGATATATTATACTGTTTAACAATATTTTTTATCAAAAATCACCTACCTAGTCGCTTTTTAACATTTAAGAATTAAAAAGGTCCTCATTAAAAAAATATTGCATGGCTTTTTCAATGTAAATCCCATTAACAGCATGATAACTCCAAATTTATTTTAAATAACAATGACAGCGATGACAGCTTTATATTATATTTTGCAACACTAGTGTTGTAAAGTACTTTGCAACACTAGTGTGATATAAGGCATTTTCTATGCATGAAAACAGTGTGCTATTTACTATTTTCACATGTGGTCGTAGGAAAAGTATATTTCCTAACTAGTAGGTATTGAAAGTCTCACTTTTCCGTACGCGACTGCCGTGGAACGAACGACGCGTAGCGTAGTTTGGTCAAGCAGTCAAGTGCGGAAAAGGTACTTTCAGTACGTGTTAAGCCAACTACTCACTACAGGTTACTTGTCGAGTAGCTTGACTCGGAATAGAATTGATAAGTATGTGTCGAGTTCTAAGTAAGCTGTATACATTACACGTCTCCTTATAGAATTGCGAATTTTTGAAAAGTACAAGTAAAAACAACGACTAGTTTTTGAAAGTGGACGAATGTAGCCATAAAAAGATCTTTTTTCTTTTTCAAGCCATCCCATATAACATTTTTTGCCGGCCTTGTACATTTAATTTACTGGCATTGCCAACACTCTTTAATGGCAAGGCATTGGCAAATAGGTATCAAAAAGACGCGAAAGTGGGCAATTGGTCGTTATTAGGCCACGTGTTGCAGATAATGTGATGGCATCCGTCATTAATAATTTATGATGAAAAATGCGTTTAGGATGATGGAATCCATCATTAATAAATTATTGGCAAAAAAATGCGTTTAGGATAATGGCATTTATCATTAAATAAGTATTGCAAGTTTTATAAGTTGAATGTCCCAAAAGTTAAATAACATATTTAGAATTATGTAATCGAAAAAATTAGAAAAAAGGCAGGAAAACTTTATCAATAAAAAATTACATAATATAAATTTTTATACCGTAACAATAAACCAAAAAATAAAATAAAAGTATTTAATAAAATTAAAAAAAGATAGTAAATCAAAAGAAAACACTTTAAAATAGTAAGTATTTAAGAGACACTTACACTAAATTTTCAGATCCAAAACATAGGGAGAAATATTTTAAAGGAGTTAAATGTCAAAAAAAAAACTATTTAATATATATAATTTTTTTATTAACACGTCTTTAAAACTTTTAATAAGGCAACGCCCTGATTTCATATAATTTTTTTAGGTAACTACAAATTTAAAAGGTTTTAAACAAAATGTTTACAGCTCCTAACAGTCTACTTGAATAACACGCCTTCTTGACTAGCCATCACCAATTAATTACACAACACACACTAATTAGGTAATGAATACACTTATTTATGTCTACTAAAAACTCTTTTCTTTAAAAAAGAAACTAAAAAGCTAGAAAACCACGTAGAAAACATTTGCACAAAGCGGCCAAACAAAAGCAACGTTGCCTCATCTGTCAAATTGTCAAATCTTGTATTTCGGCTAAGCGGGAAATTTGAATTTATCACCTTCGGTCGAAATCGTCGAAATTAACCTAGCTAATTTTACCATCATTTTATTTTTATTCTCTCAAAAATACATAATAAACATTTTGTTTGACTTAATTTTTATTTGCATGATTTGTATCAATAAAATGTTAGGAAAAGGCCATTTCCTTTAAATTATGTAAAAAACATAAAATAATGTTGTTTAGCCGCCATTATAAATAAAACAGATCAAAAAAATTGCTCGAATGTTAGTTAAATACCAATGTTAATAATATGGTTTGAAAAGTATGAATATGCGTTGAAGGTTTGCCTTCAAAAATCCAATATTTATTTGCCTGCAACAAAAAGGCATGTTTTATTTAATCAGGATTGGTATGCCGCCATTTTTGTATGCTTGTCGGCAATTCGCCTGCATGTAAAATTTATTGGCAATTGAGTGTTTATTTAGGGTTAACTTTTTAATGCGTATTAGATGTTGGCATAATATTGCCGCCAATTGCCAATGCTTTACCATCAATGCCAATATGAAAAATGTATATTGCCGGCAAATAGTGCTTGCTGGGATATCTCTAATGTCTTGTAAAAATTTAGGTGGTGTACGTTTCTAAGCGTCATACACTTCATTTCTGTTTTTATGTTGTTTATGGGATGCATCCCAAATAACAGGTTTTCTTTAATATAAATTCAAGAACTGTAACGTTGCATCATTGATCCACGTCATTGTAAATACCAGACCATGCAGGTCTCAAAAACAAGACTATCCACATACACACAATAATTCGACAAACTTTCCTAGAAACGCCGAGTAACGCGTAATGTAGCGCCGGTTAAATAAATTGCCAAGTTAAGTACTTGGCTCCTTTTACTTGTGATAGTTTTCCGCCAGAGCTCGGGAAGTGCAAGTAACTAGCCAAGTCTAAACATTTCGACGTATACACTAATTGCTACTTGCCGAATACTTGACAAGTACCGCGTAGTGAGTAGCCGGCTTTTAACGAGGCGCTGTATAACTACTTGAGCCTAGTCGAGTACTTGGCAAGTACTGCATAGTAAGTAGCCGGCTTTAGGAATGCTATTTTTTCTACGAGCGAAAGGACAACATAAAAACAAAAGTTTATTATTATTTTTTTTATTACTACTCGTTCTTTTTATTATTATTGTTGGTAAATAAACAATTTGTGGCATTTTGCAGGTTTATAGAGGGTTGAAGGAGTTATTTTATGGTGGAAATATTGGTGTCTGCGGAATGTGTTTCTTACACCTCATTAAGTGCATGAAAATACGACTCGCTAATTTTTTGTTTAAAGTTTTTGTATTTTTCGCACCAGTGCGAAACGTGACACTTTAAAAACTAAAATGCGTGTTTAAAAGTGAACTATTTTTTATTAAAATTTTTGTAATAACTGTCTATATATTTGTTACATCTCAAAATACCTAATTACAATATTTTTTGAAAATGTAATTTGTTTTCTAATAAAATATATATTGTTAATTGGGAAAATAAAGCTTAAACCTTTTTGTTACCCCCGCTGCAACTCATTAAATATCAAAGAAACCCCTACAATCCTACAAAGGTCAACCGCTTTAATTCACCGTCAAATCGTGTACCAGCACAAAACACAACATTATGTAAAACCTCCACTTTAAAGCCTAATAAATCCAAAATTATTTCAGCGCAAGTTTACTCCGCCCCCTGTATTCTCTCCCCACTTTCCCCCTAACTTTAACCGGGAAAATGTTTTTGAAAGTATACATGCGACAACTTCAGTTTATTTTATCAACTACACGAGATAACATTTCAGTGATAAAAATTGGTGCAATTTAGTCTCGTTGAAAAGATTTTTTGACACTTTAGTGTGTGATAATATTCTTGTGTGATTAACTTTTTCTACTTTGTTAGTATACAATTGTTTAAGAATAAGAGTTTGTACAGCTTACTCACTTTTTATGTAAATACAAAAAAAATCTTTTCATGGGTTAAAAATATGGTACGAAAACCTTAGAATACCCAACCTTTCTACCTAGTTGTATAAAAAATTAACCCCAACTTCATTTTCGAGAACTTAAGTTTCGTATGCACCCTCATTATCAATAACAATATCCAACATTAATAATGTCTTCACCGAAACCAAACAATCTGCATCAAGGCAATCAAGAGCATATTAAGAGACCAATGAATGCTTTGTATGGTATGGTCACGAGGACAGAGAAGAAAAATGGCTCAAGAAAATCCGAAAATGCATAATTCTGAAATATCCAAGAGACTGGGTGCTGAATGGAAGTTGTTAAGTGAAAGTGAGAAAAGGCCATTTATTGATGAAGCTAAAAGATTAAGGTAAGCTTTGAAAAAATTGATTAATTATATTATGTTTATGTTGACCATAGCACAAAGTCAAAGACTAATTAAAGTTCTTAAAAATTATAATATTTTTTTGTTTTTAAGTATTTTTGCTAGTCACTATTTTTATACACTTTAAAGATTAACAAAAAAAGTTTCCAAGTTGTTTGCTTTAAATATCCCTGTAAAATATTATATCTTTCTACTTATTATCAATTATAAATATTGCTAGTATAGGTTAAATAAGAACTTTGATTTTATTATATATGCCTTAAATCATTCGTTTATTTTACATTCGATAAAAAGTTTTGACCAAGGTTCCTACTGTAAAATTTATACATGTGATTCTTAACTTATATCGTATCAGCTATTTTTAAAGGTATATCGGCCAGTAATGCATTAACAAAACAGGCACTATTAGTTACCCAATCCGAAATGTTTACATGCCGGTATTCGCGTTAGACGTCTTTTTTCTCACATTGCCTATGAACGACTTTATTTAGCTGATTCTGTATAAGCATACACTAAAGAAATTATTACTAAGGAATATAATGAAAAAAAGTCAGTAAAATATTGTTACTTAGAATTATTTTTAAATAGAAAAATTGAAAATTTTTAGCACAAATAATAACTAATAAAAAAAAACAAAAAGGATCGCATTCTATTTTTTGTTCCAAAATAAACAGCTGACTTTTTTTTTTGTTTTTTTTTGTAAAAACTAAACAAATAAGCAAGTATAAGGATATTAGGTATATCTTTTAGTACTTTTCTATTATTAAGTTGTACACCTATATATGAGTGTAAATTTACGCGATTTACATAAAATTATGGCTGAATATTATTATGAATGAATTATTTCTGACACAAAAAAATAGCTTATCATCACGAATAAGCCAGTTTGCCAAACAAGTTTCCTTACCATCAGAAGTGTTTTTAAATACTATTATTGCAAATAATTTTTAAAATTGAGTTTTTGTTGTTTAAATAATTTAAACAAAATAATAAATTGTGCGTTAATTAAATTTGTGACAAAGTAAAGGGGGTTACAGAATGTTGTTAAAAAAATTTAAAGGTAGATTCTACATCAAGATTTAAAAATCGTCAACACTTCTTGTTCTAGTAAAAATTGGTGAACCGGATAAAAACCTTATTTGAACAAGTATTTATTGTTATTTTATAAAATTGCTAATAAAAATTATAAAACAAGTATTTTTTGTATTTTTACCCTTTGCCAAATAATACCTAAAATAATGTATTTAATTTTTTAAATAAAAAAAGTTGTAATACTTTTTTCATTTTATAATACAGGGTGATTCAAAAATCAATCAGAAAACTTAAGGGGATGATTCTACTTGACAAACTAAGGCTAGAACTTCATATAAATTTTTTCAAAATATCATTCGTTTTCGAGTTAGAAGCCGTCAAAGTTCAATTTTTATTTTGGTTTTTTCGCCATATTGCATTTATTTTTCAACCAATCTGGTTAATATTTGGCACACAAATCCAGCTTTGCAGATTCTAAAATTTTAAGACAAAAATATTTTTTTAAATATGCCATAGGGCACTTTACCTAAAACTTAAAATTTATTTGCATTATAACTTTTTTATTTTGACAGATATCGCAAAGCTGGGGGCGCCATTTTATAGACAATCAAAAACTTAAAAAATAAGGTACTCCGTATTAAAGTCGATAAACCTACCGTTTAGGCACCAATAGACATCAAAGTTTTAATCAATTTCAATCAAATTACCTACATATATACAGGGTGTCCAGTAACTCAACCGAAAACTTAACCAAACGATTCTACAACAAAAATAAGAAAAAACTTTCTATAAACATATGTCCAAAACGTCTTAGTTTTTAAACTACTGAGTTATAAAAATTTAAAAAAAGTTTTTTTTAAATTTTAACATTTAAAGGAAAAACATAAGTTTTTGCACATAACTTATGAATTAAAAAAGGGTATCTCTCTATTTCCAGCTTTTATTCTTGCTACGCCACTGGTGTTATATATTAATTGGGCCAAATATAAATTTTAAAATAATAAAATTAACACAAAATTGATTATTCTTGTTTTATGATAACTATCAATTGTTGGTGATTTTGTATTTTTACAATTAAAGTAACTAAATTAATTAGGAATACTTGATAAGATAATAATAAAATCTTAAGATACTTTATATTTAACACTTAATTAAATAAGGTCTTTGATCTCTTAAAAATAATCTAGAATTGTTATATGCCATTTTTAATCTCTAGTAGTGTAACTTTTAAAGTGACTAGAGCGATTTGTTTTTTAATTTCAGCATTTTTTTTAAATTTATTTATTACAGAAGCCACATGTTTAATTAACCATTAAAATACAATTCTTAGATCATTTAAGCAGAAGAAGCATCTTCTTATAAATTAAATTGAGGTTTTGAAAACAAGATTATATAAAATAATATAAGTAATAGGTACCAAAAGAAATCGGCATTACCCACCGCATAAGCGAGCTTTGTTGAGTTTAACTGAAAAAATGTTTTCATGTATTAAGCAGCCCACAGACGATCAATCATATTGTACAATATTATTGACCGTTAGTGGTTTATATTGAAATCTTGTACAATATATTGTGTCAATCAAAACCAGTTTGATTTTTCTTGTGCAATAGTGTTTTATTGTGCCGTGTGTGGGTAATATTGCACAAATATTTCAGTTTTCAAATAAGAAAGAGTATTTGTTTTACAAAAGCAATTACACAAATTTGGGTTCAAAAGCAATAGAGAAAGAAATAAAGGTTTTTCTTATTTTCAAACATGTTTCAAGCAGTTACTTTTTTCTTATCCATGTTTTAACCAGTAGTCACAAAACAAAAATAGTTATTGTGCCGTATATTAAATATAGTCATTGCGCGAATATATTGCACTGTTTGGGGACGACTAGCAATATTTCTGTACAATATTTTGCCCAATAATATTGATCGTCTGTAGGCCCCTTCAGATATATGAATTGTGTCAAAATTATAACCATAGGTGGTCATTTAAAAGCAGTTATTACCGCAGTTATTATTATTTTATTTTATCTTATGTTTACGTAGCTTGCTTAACTTAAGAAAAAGTAATTTAATAAATAAAATATACTTTAAATTGCAGAATTGCATATTCGTGACCATATCAAAAACATTAGGGCAATTTTTTCTTTTAAAAATTTAGTTAAAAAAATATATATATGTTTTTACTATCATATAAGTAACAACAAAACAAAAGCCTACTTAATTTAATAACGTTTATACTTATTCTAACAAATTCTAATAAAAAAGTGTTTTCAAAATATATTTTTTTAAAAGTTTAACTGTATCCAAAATCGAAGAATTTTTGGGCCATATTTATACAGGGTGTTACAAATTTGATGCATTAGCATTGGTCCTGGTCCGTATGTAAAAAATTAAGCTGATGATGGTAGCTAAAAAAACGAAACGTCGGAACAGAAAAATAAAAATATTTTCAAAAGAGCATAAAAAATGCCTTAAAAAGTGCAAAGTTGCGCATCCTAATGCTGAATAATTGGGCGAAGAGAAATTTAAAAAATTCTGGTTACTTCCGGAAATATCCGGAAAAAAACCGAAAAATTCAGTTATCCATTTTATTTTTAAGGCCCTGTTAGTGATTATTTTGAAAAACCAATAGCACTTTCTTAAGGCACTTTTTATGCTCTTCAAGAAAATATTTTTATTTTTCCGATACGACGTTTGGTTTTACCATCATCAGCTTTATTTTTAAATACGGACCGGAATTTTAACCAACTCTCTATATCTTAATAATTACTGAGATAGCAATGCTTCGAATTTGTGACACCCTGTATAAAGCTATTTTTAAAAAATTACTCACGAATAGGCCCTTATTTTTATTTACCGTAATAAGGAAACAATCTGTAACAGAACTAAAATATTTTCTTTTCCTAACATTATCAAAGTAACAGTAAAATCTTTAGGCAAATTTTAAACTAATAAAACTTTAAAACGAGTTTAGGAAAAAGTTTTGAAATATTAAGATAAAACAAATTTTCAGAGGATTTTCAACGTATTTTTACTAAGAAATATTTGTTTAGCAACGTAAAAGGAAAAAGTACAGAGTGTTCTCAAAGGTAAAATTAATTTTAACAGACGATTTTAGTGTAAATTTATGACAAAAAGTTGCAATAACAATGGGGCTGCAAATTATTTGTTTTTATAAAACTATACAAAATGTTAATTATTTTTAAAATATTATTAATTTCAGCATATTATTAATTTGTTAAAAATAAAAAAATTTAAAATACGATTTTAATTTAAAGTTTTACTTAAATACCCGCTAAAACTTGCATTTTATTATGACGTCACTATTTATAGACAGGACGACAACAATAAAGAGAGATGCGATTTTCTTTCACTAAAGCTGTTGGCATTCAAAGCGACAACGCGACCTCTAGTAAGTGTATGCTCTAAAGGTACGTTAAATAACTATCTTGAATTTGTAAAATTAAACGCACTTTATCTACTGGTGACGTCATTTTCTCTGATTGGGGTTGTCGTATTTATGAGGCTTTTTATTTTCAAGATTCATTTTATGCAAATGAAATAATAATTTTCATTACATTGTTAAGAAAAACACTTTCGGATCTTGTCATTATACCTATTTGCGGACACATATTTTTATCGGGGGTGCGTCGCCGAGCCGAACATAGGAAATCCCATGTAAATTTTAAGGGGGTTAATTATTGGCTCCCTGTACATTGTACTAAAAAAAAATTGTAAGATAACTTTTAAACAGACCAATATGACAAATCCTCTTGCCAAGTTTCAAAAACTTTTAATAAGTGAATTTTAAATTATTTAATTAAATGGAATTGCAAAATTAGCACATTTTCGGTTTAGGCAAAGAATACCAATCCATAGAACCCCACAAGTGAAAATTCAGCGTACCCTAAAAATTTTTAGTACCTACCCTGACCAACAGATGGCGAAAGTAGTACTATGTCGCTTTGCTAATACGATTACCATCAGAAATTGATAGCAGTCGCTGACGAGCAGTCGGCCCGATCAGTTAGAGTGAGGATATACGCAAAATTTAATAAAAATAAAATCCCCGATAAATGGTAGTATCCAAGATTATTTATAATTTCAGAATAGGATATATCGATGGGTTTTTGACAAAACATCGTAAGCGACATTCGTCAGTTTAACGGGAAACGTATTTTTTTTCATCGAGTTATTTTGAAAACAAAGTTGGTATTTTTTTGTACATACATTAGTGCACGGCTTAATTTCATTCATTTAATTAATGGTAGTTATTTGGGTACGCGTCAAAAAATAAATTTTAAAAGTACCAAAAAACCATAAAAAATAAAGCAAGTAAATAGAGAACTAAAAAACGACGTTTTACTGGCAAGTCTGCCACCGTTGTCAAGATAAATTGAATAAAAATAAGAAAATTTAAAAATTAACTATTATTTAGGTTTAGAATTTTAAAATTTTTAGCTTTTTTAGGAGATTCTGAAAATTTTGAGATTAAATGATAAATATGTTTGTTTTGTAATTTAAATTTAGAAGAAATCTAAAATAAAAACATTCAGATCTCGGTTTTTCTTTAAAAATAACGCGATGTTAAGAAAAATCGTTTCCCGTAAAATTGACGAATGTCGCTTACGATTTTTACGTTTTGTAAAAACGCATCGATATATCCTATTCTGAAATCATAAATTTAATAATCTTATGGATACTGGGTCCATTTATCGGGGATTTTATTTTTATTAAATTTTGCGTATATCCTCACTCTAAATGATCGGGCCGACTGCTCCATAGACAAGGGACGGGTCAGTTATTGTTGACTGCTCGTCAGCGACTGCTATCAATATCTGATGGTAATCGTATTAGCAAAGCGACAACGTACTACTTTCGCCATCTGTTGGTCAGGGTAGGTACTAAAAATTTTTAGGCTACGCTGAAATCTCACTTGTGGGGTCTATGGATTGGTATTCTTTGGTTTAGGTAAAACCAAACGTGCACCTGTAAAATAAATGTTGACACTAACATGAGTAAAAGTATCAATTAATTAGTGACAGTAATAATAAAGAATTATGTTACAGGTGCTTGTTTGGTTTTACCTAAACCGAAAATTTGGTAGTTTTTCAATTACATTTAATTGAATAATTCAAGATTTGCTTATTAATTTTTTTAAAACTTGGCACGAGGATTTTTCAGATTGGGCTCTGCAGAAAGTAGATTAGATTAGAATAGGGCCGGGATAACCCATGCACTGAAGCCGCTCGGCTTATTGTGCGCCTGCAGAAAGTAACCTTACATTTTTTCTGTAAAATGTACAGGGAAGCCAATAAGTAATCCATTTAAAATTTAGATGGGATATCTTATGTTCCGCTGGGTATAAGATTTTGTCTTTATTAACTAAAGAATCATCCATTACATTCATTACGTATACTTAATTGACACCCTGTATATTATTTATAATAAATTTTTTATCAACCGTAATTTAGTTCTAAATGTAAACTTTTTATTTTCTTTTCATTTTCGATAACAAGATAACTTGATACAATTATTATGGCATATTTGTTCCCATAAGAAAATTATTTGTAAAGTGATAAACCAAAGAATTAGTATATTATATCAACATAAAGAGGATATTATCTTGGGTCAATAAAAGGTGTACATAATCTGAAAAGTGAGAAATAAGGCACATCAACGACTATTTTGTTAATAAACAAACAAGGAAACACTTTATCAGTAGTATGAGTGATAAAGTATTTTTGAATTGGTATTTACCCAGGTTTCTTTTTGTACACAAACAAACAAAAAAATTATCACTTTTACAGCACGGCCATTATTTTATTAAGATGTTATACAATTAGGTTTTTGTCTTATACAGAAATAAAAGAGGCAAAGCAGGGGTGTAGACTAGAGGTAATTTATAATTTAGTATTCATAATAATAATACCTTGATTTAAGTTAAGGGGTTATATTCACTTGCAACCAGAAAAAAACAACGCGTTTTATTTTTTAATGATGACGAGATATTTAGTTACAAAAATACCTGAAAAACATGTGAATATAAAGAAATTAATGTCTTTTAGAATTCCGCGGTCCCTTTTAAAAATATTAAGTTTTCTTGCTCCTGTAGCTGATCTCCTTGGAAGACTTCCGTAAAAAGGTTTTTGGTGATGAGAAAGATATCTTGGGTTCCAATTATTTAAAAGTCAAAAGAATTATTTTTAGGATAGATGAATACAGGTAATGATCAAGGAAATAGTCCAAATTTTGTTTTTGACAAATTGGAGGCTTCAAAAAAAATCATTTTTAAAGGAAATTTACATTTCAGAATTTTAGGTGGCTTAAAAAATTAAAATTCTTGTTAAAAACCCTGTTCCTTTTATCATTACCTGACCAAAGGATCTAAGAAGATTGTGTGAAAATTTAAAGCCGGTTGGTCTAGCCGTTTCGGAAAAATTTTGCTCAGTGACTTTAAAAACACCGTTTTAACAACAAGTTTAAAAAAGCTTTTACACTTACAATTAGTTGATTTTTTTTACAATATCTCCAAAACTATTTGACGAATTAATTTAAATTTTTCAGAGAATATACTTGAATTTATGTGCAATTTAATATACTAAAAAACTAATTTTTTTATTTCAAGTTGACATAACCCTTTAGAATAAGTATAGCCTAGGTAACTTTTTGTTTTAGAAGCACAATTGGTTTTCATTTAGAAGCCATTAAAAAAAAAAAAGACAATAATGCGAACAACTGCTTAATCAACTGAAACTTGATACTTTTAGTTTTTGGTGTACAGTTAATATTATATCAACAATTTTATTATTTTTATAAACTTCTGACACTTTTATTTAACAAAACACCTAAAATTGCAAAATATTCTCAGAATTCTCGGCATTATTTAAAAACCACTGGTCAAAGTGAAAACACTAAACAACTAAAAACCGAAATAAACCAAACAATAGGCATGTCCATCGTAAAAAAATATTTTTTAAAGAAAATTTACATTTCAGAATTTTAGGTGGCTTAAAAATTAAAATTCTTGTTAAAAACCCTGTTCCTTTTATCATTACCTGACCAAAGGATCTAAGAAGATTGTGTGAAAATTTAAAGCCGGTTGGTCTAGCCGTTTCGGAAAAATTTTGCTCAGTGACTTTAAAAACACCGTTTTAACAACAAGTTTAAAAAAGCTTTTACACTTACAATTAGTTGAATTTTTTTACAATATTTCCAAAACTATTTGACGAATTAATTTAAATTTTTCAGAGAATATACTTGAATTTATGTGCAATTGAAATATGCTAAAAAACGATTTTTTTATTTTAAATTGACATAACCCTTTAGAATAAGTATACCCTAGGTAACTTTTTGTTTTAGAAGCACAATTGGTTTCCATTTAGAAGCTATTTAAAAAAAAGACAATAATGCGAACAACTGCTTAATCAACTGAAACTTGATACTTTTAGTTTTTGGTGTACAGTTAATATTAGGTCAACTATTTTATTATTTTTATAAACCTGACACTTTTATTTAACAGAACACCTAAAATTGCAAAATATTCTCAGAATTCTCGGCATTATTTAAAAACCACTGGTCAAAGTGAAAACACTAAACAACTAAAAACCGAAATAAACAAAACAATAGGCATGTCCGTCGTAAAAAAATTATGCTTTTATATTCACAGTGGCTGAAAATATTTGATTTTTGGTCAAGTTTTAAAATATTTATACATTGTTAAATAACATTTATATAACCAACTTTGAGAAGACTTGGTGTTTCTGTAAAAAATGTTTTTATTGACTAATTCGCCCTGTTATTAAAAAAATTAAACAAGATGCAAATATTACAAAAACCTAGTTGTATCCCCAATTAAATTACTGTCAAAAATACAATAATACCATTATTATTAATTTATTAAAATTACCATCTTAAAACTTTGGATTTATTATCCATAAGGAAATGTTACCTTTACTTGACCTAAAGATTTTTTAATAGATCAAACGTTAAGAATTACTTAGAAAAAAATTAAACAAAATAATATTTGGCTTTTCTTTTTTCTGGAGAAAAACCAAATATTATTTTGTTTAAATTCAAAACACCCAGAAAACAAATAAACTTTAAAATACAATAAATTTAATTAAAAACAAATCTTTTGCTTCCCTCATCAACATTTTGTTGGTACCTCTTTTACTACTTTATATTCTGACATATTCTTTACCTCCCTACGCCCTTGATCTAGTACCTGAAGAACGTATAAAAAGACACTTATTATTTTATTGTATGCGCCGACACGAAGCACTTTTTAGTTTAAACAAATAAAGAATTAGGTATCCACTTAATAAATAATTAAGATAATAAACTTCATGTCGTTACACTAAAAATGCTTATTTTAATGTAAATTAAAGATTTGCTTTAACACTGCTAAGTGATACATCAGTGGTGGCGCCAGCTTTTTTTTAGGTTGGGCGATACGCGGCAGAAACATTTGGAGGGTAGGTAGCAATATGTGCAAGTACATTCAGGGATGCAATTCGAGGGGCTGGAGGGGTGGTGTTTTTTGACGAATAGACGGTGTTTCCAAAAGGTGTGGAAAACATGCTAGGTACTACAAATTTTTGAGGCTAAAATATGACGTTCTAACCCAACTTACCTTGGTCTAAAAGTGGATGATTTCGGAGATAAAGGGTTTTAAAAATTTAATTTGATTTTAGTTTTTTATAAATAATTTGGCTAATAATTGTTTTATTGCCACAATATTTGGCTGAAGGAGGTTTTGGGGTGTGTTAAATTAAAATATGCTCTTATTTTAATTCCTAAATTCGGAGAGCGTCATCTGACGTATCTTGCGGGCATTCAAAACAAAATAACTGTTTTTAAATATTAGATAAAAATAATTATTTTTTAACATATTTTACCTAAAAAATGCACACATCGTGTAAGTTGAATGGAGCAGCGAGCAGCCGTTTCTGAAATATCTGGATTCAAAAATTAACTTTCTTTAAGCCCAGGTCTAGGCTATATAGGGTGTTTTGCAATAAGATAATAATGTTTAAAAATGTTTAAATAAACCTGTGTCCTAAATGTTTAATCTTTTGAAATAGAGATGGGTAAAAAGAGTAATTTTTTAACCAAAAATGTACCTACCCAAACAGCAAAAACTTTCCATTGAGCAATCCCCCATATACGTAAAGCATGCGTCGACACTATTTCTTGACCTTGCTGCAGAGCTGGGATACACTACCAAACAAGGGTTAAATTGTGGAGCGGACATAAAGCATCGCGAAACCCGTGCTTTACTTATATGGGGTATTGCTCAATTGAAAGTTTTGCTGTTTGGGTTCTCCAAGCTATAGCCATCATAAGTTACGTAAAAAACGTTTATTTTAAACTGAATACATTTTTGATACAAATCTCATTAAAATTTGCACACCCCTGTCACTTTAGAAGTTATATTTATGGTTTGTCCAGACATGTGTTTCTGGGAATTTTTTTATAAAAAGACATAGGAAATCACCCCTTAAGTTTCGTATCATAGTTAGGAAACACCCTGTATATTGTCACAAAAATTTGTCCTTTTCAAGAAACTTTACCGTTATACAGATTAAAGGTTTTTATTAAAAAAAAAATTGCTAGGTATTGACCTGAAAACTAGAGCCGTTCCTAGGGTGACTTGCGCCGTGTGCAAAAAATATTTGGCGCCCCTAGAAGAAATTAAAGTTTTTTTTTATTAAAGTCAGATGGCCGCCAAGAGCCGTGTCGGGCCCCGGTAGAAGTAAAAGTGACAGGCTGCCTTATTTACTTAAGAAAGTTGAAGAGCGAAAGAAAACGTCCTCACTTCCTTCAATAATATTGTTTTCATTACTTTTCAAATTTGCCCTTAAAAAAGTTGACTAAAAAAAGGGTCATCACTTCCTTTAAACTATTTTTTTTACAATCCTAATTTGAAAATAACCAAAAAGGTCCTCACTCCATTGCTTCACTTACGTTTTACATCCCCCCACCCCATTAAGTCCGGGCCCCCGTAATTTGTACCGCTTTCAACGCCCTCTCGGTGGTAATGATTAAAGTATTCTACACAATGATTTACCCCTCAAAATTCCACTATTTTGAAGTTCAGGAACTTTATATCCTAAATTTTAGCAAAATGCCGCCCTCTAATCTTTGTCGCCCCCTGCAAATGCACCCCCGCCTAGAACGGCCCAGCTGAAAACATTTGGCATACATTTTTTTAAACTTAGGTATATGACATTATTTAAACATAAAGTATGTTTAGATTTTTACAAGGAATATATCAAACAATCATAATATACGGGGTGTCTTATTTAAAATAAGGAAGTTGACTTAAACTTTTGTGATAACCAAAAGTGCCATAGCTGTCAAAATAATTAAGTCGTTTGTCCACTAATGACCTTACAAAGCAGCCAAAATTTGAAAAGTTTTTGAACCCACTTTAGAAAAAATCGATTGCAACAGGACATCATGTATATCAAACAAATTAATTTATAAATTCCAATGATCTGAGAAATAATAATAATAATTTCTAGATCATTGATAAATTCATGTATTGTTGCTTTTCTAACTTTGATACGAAATTTCAAGGGATGATACCACATGTTGTTTTATAAAAACCTCAAAATTATTGAGTATAGTGTCGTCTTAGCGAGCACAATAGTCATTATTATTTAGAAAGAAAAATACGTCACTAACATTTTTATGGTTTTTTAAGTATCTGAGCAGCTTAAGATACGACTTTTTAATTTCTTGTGTTTTCTTCGTATCTAGCCTCGTTCTAAAGAAAAAAAGAGAAACTTTAAGTAAACCTTATTTTAACCAGAATTCATAGAAAACATAAAATAAGAATAAAAGAGTAAAAAATAAAAAAATTACTTTGCTCATTTACTTTGGAATGAGTTAGAATATCTTTATTTTTTCTCGCAAACACAAATGTAGATACAAAAATATACAAAAGCCTAAAAAGTTGTATTTTTTATTGCTTTTTTAAAAATGTGCTGCAAAGAAGGCAGTGGCGTATTTTGTTTAATAATATGGGCTGTTGTGTTCTTTTCATGCCCATTGGATATGCTTACTTAGGCGCCATTGTACCCACTAATTTTAATCTAGTTTGGGCTTAAAAAGCCCTCTATACAGTTTAAACAACTTCACCTAATTAAAACTAAATCCACTTAAAGATATTTATAAAATACCGACTTTTTCTAAACTTTAGCGCTATGTATCTCAGGAATAAAACAAATCTAGACAAGGGTGTAGTACAGTAGTTAGGAAACATCCTGAATAATTACCACTTAAACGTCTCATATTTACCAACGAATTAATGTACGCACAATAAATTAAAGGCAATTCGTCGTGAGACACTTAAGTATAACAAAAGGAAGGATTTGTAAATTTATTCATTTACTTGATATTATTATATTTTCTGGTTAAATAGTTTCAAATTTCGTAGAGAATAAGTGACATAGATTTCATTTACTTACCAACGGATAATATGTATATTTACAATTAATCAAAGGCTGTTCGTCATTAGACACCCTGTATAGTAAAAGAATAAAAATAAATTCACTATTTTACATGATATTATTATATTCCAGTTAAACAGTTCTAAATTTTGTGGCGCCCAAGTAACGTAGATTTCATTTATGACTTAAACGACTCATATTTACCAGCGGATAATATATGTATTCACAATAAATCAAAGGGTATTCGTTGTGTATAGCAAAAGAATAAATCTGTAAATCCATTCTTTAACCTGATATCATTATATTCTTTAGTAAAATAGTTTCAAATTTCGGGGCGTCTAAGTAACATAGATTTTATTTACTACTTCAACGACTCATATTCACCAACGGATAATATATTTACAATTAATCAAAGGCTGTTTGTCATGAGACACCCCGTATCGTAAAATAATGAATATAAATTCATTATTTTACATGATATTGCGACCCAGGGTTATCCATTTATTTGGAGACTCCGTAATTTTAAAGTAACCAGCCAAGTAGTCGTTTCTACCAAGTTATGTATTTGTTTCTTTTCTTTATTTGTCATTTAGGAGCCTCTATGCCCAAGAATTTAAAACTTTTATTAAATTGCTTATTCTAAGGCTCAAGAACTTCTTATTATTATTTATATATATATATATATATATATATATATATATATATATATATATATATATATATATATATATATATATATATTCTCAAGTTAAATAAAGTGCTCGCCAAAAATTTAACTTGTAGTAACTTTGGAAATAAAAAATATTTTAAGCTGCGGGTTTCGGTAGGTTAAAGCCCATTACGTCTAGATGACATGGCGCAAAATGATTTTTGAAAAATAATCAAATGTTCATGGTATACAGGGTGGTCAATGAACAGATGCAAAATTACAAAAAGTTTAGAGGTGTGTGATTCCGGTAATATTTTTTTTCTCGCATTTAATTATAGGTCATTAGTAAAGTAATATCAATATCTCTAGACGTTTTTGCCAGTTTTTTGATTACAGCCATTTAGCCCCAGAGACACTACTAAACAAAAAATGTGTCAAAACTTTGCTACCAATATCTTTAAAACGCTGTAACTTAAAAACGGCTTTACCGATTTCCACCAGGTTTTCACATTCTGAAAGCTTATTTTCTAGTTCTTTTTATTACCTAACCACTTTATTGGTAAATGGCCATTTCTATAAAATACAGGGGTCAAACAAAAAGTAAAGATAAAATTGCACAAAATATGGCTATTGTTCGTTTTAAGCTATGACAATTAGGCTGTACGTTGTACGTTGTTGTTTGGTTTGAAATTTGGCCAATATGCAGCTTCGGTCAATACCTCTGGACGGTTTTTTTACTTTTTCGATTAGTGCCTTTTGGCCACAGATACGCTACCAGGCAGATCCATTGTCCTAAAATGTGTCTTTTGTGGATTTTTTGATGTGATCTGGAAATTTTAAATTAATTACTACCTAATGATGTTTTTTTGTACAGGGTAATCAAACAAAACTGACTCTTTTATTATACAGGGTGTTTTAGATTTTAATAAGAAAAATTTAATAGACGATAGAACATGAAAAAATAAAAAAAGTCTATATAAACATGTATGTTTTGAAGCTTCGTTCTCGAGATACAGGGTGTTAAAGTTTTGGAAAAAAATAGTTTTTTATTCATAGCTCAAAAATCCCTTGGCTGATTTTCCTTAAACTTGACAGGTTCATTCACACACAAATCCCTGTACCTATTCGCATTCATAGTCTCACCTATCAAAATACCCATTTCCGTTCTTCCATTACTCATGATACCACCCCATACAGTAACACCACCCCCACCAAACGCAACCCTTGCTTCCATATTCTCCTCACGGTACCTTTCATTCCTCTCCCTCCAAACTAAGATTCGTCCATCAGATGCATGCAAATTAAATTTACTTTCATCCATTTGTATGTGTAAAGCAACAATTATTATTTAAAAAAAATGAAAACATTAAATGTATGTTTTAGGAGGCCACTAAAGAACAGGAATTTTTTTATTATTTTGTGTTCTCGAAAACGAAGCAAAATACGAAAAAACATTTAAAAACAAAAAGTTGTATTTTTCTTGATTTTTTCTATAGGGCCAAGCAATAAAGTATTAGTTTTTATTTTTTTCTCGAAAACAAAGCAAGATACGAAAAATTAACAAGAAACAAAAAAGTTGTATTTTTAAATGCTTAATCTAAAAAAATACAAAATTTAAAAAAGCAGTGGCGTACCATTATTTTTCCATCTTTACTAACTAGATTGCCCTCTGGGACGCCACTGCAATAATTACGGTAAATCTTATTACATCAAATGATACCTCTTATCATGAGAAACAAACCTGTCAAGTTTAAGGAAAATCGGCCAAGGGATTTTTGAGCTAAGAATAAAAACTATTTTTTTCCAAAACTTTAACACCCTGTATCTCGAGAACGAAGCTTTAAAACATACATGTTTATATAGACTTTTTTTTATTTTTTTCATGTTTTATCGTCTATTAAATTTTCCCGATTAAAATCTGAAACACCCTGTATAATGAAAGAGTCAGTTTTGTTTGATTACCCTGTACGAAAAAAAATCATTAAGTAGTAATTAATTTAAAATTTCCAGATCACATCAAAAATCCACAAAAGACACATTTTAGGACAATGGATCTGCCTGGTAGCGTATCTGTGGCCAAAAGGCACTAATCGAAAAAGTAAAAAAACCGTCCAGAGGTATTGACCGAAGCTGCATATTGACCAAATTTCAAACCAAACAACAACGTACAGCCCAATTGTCATAGCTTAAAACGAACAATAGCCATATTTTGTGCAATTTTATCTTTACTTTTTGTTTGACCCCTGTATTTTATAGAAATGGCCATGTACCAATAAAGTGGTTAGGTAATAAAAAAGAACCAGAAAATAAGCTTTCAGAATGTGAAAACCTGGTCGAAATCGGTAAAGCCGTTTTTAAGTTACAGCGTTTTAAAGATATTGGTAGCAAAGTTTTGACACATTTTTTGTTTAGTAGTGTCTCTGGGGCTAAAGGGCTGTAATCAAAAAACTGGCAAAAACGTCTGGAGATATTGATGTTACTTTACTAATGACCTATAATTAAATGCGAAAAAAATTATTACCGGAATCACACACCTCTAAACTTTTTGTAATTTTGCATCTGTTCATTGACCACCCTGTATACCATGAACATTTGATTATTTTTCAAAAATCATTTTGCGCCATGTCATCTAGACGAAATGGGCATTAACATACCGAAATCCGCAGCTTAAAATATTTTTTATTTCCAAAGTTACTACAAGTTAAATATGGTGCTAAAAATTGCTTGTCCCGATTTTTTTGGCGAGCACTTTAGTTCCAAATTTTGTGGCGCCCAAGTAACATAGATTTCATTTACCACCCAAACGACTCATATTTACCAATGGATAATATAGGTAAGCATAATAAATCAAAACAGATTCTTAGTGGGACACCCTGTATAGCAAAAGGATAAATTTGTAAGTTAATTTTTTACATGATATCGTCATTTTCTCTGATTAAATAGTTCCAAATTTTGTGGCGCCCAAGTAACATAGATTTCATTTACCACTTAAACGACTCATATTTACCAACGGATAATGTATGCACAATAAATCAAAGGCATTGTTTACAGTCTTAATCCTCGAACACACATAAAGTATTTGGATCGCGTTGTCCCCATAACACAGCATTATGACTTTATTAATATGCCCCGTCTAATCCGCTCAGTAAGTCCCTATAATGGGATGCATAAAGCTCCATTCTGAAGCGCGAGCTGTTATCTTTTGTAAAACAGACGACCTGCTTTGTAGTGAATCATTTTAAATCTCTGTTTATTGAGATGAGAGCGCGGCGACGCGTCTCGCCAAATACTTGTGGGAATTGTCGCATTGTAGCAGTTACTGAGAATTTGTTCTGCCATTAATGAAATTACAAAAGAAGTTTGCTTTGCTTGGATAGTATTGCTATGTGTTTGTGCTATTTAATTATTTGGTTTTGTTTATTTGTAAAGCCAACTGCTTTCCGACTTGGGTATTGTTACAAAAATAACTTTTATCTTAAAATATTAGAATCTGCAGAGCTCGATTTGTGTGCCTATTGGTTGAAAAATAAAGACAATATGGCGAAAAACAAATAAAAATAAACTTTTAACCCCTGTAATTTGGTACCCAAAAACTGGACAGTCCTTTATACCTACAATTATAGAGTTAAGTGCCGTAACTGCCTTTTCGTATTAGCGAAAGAGGGAAATACGGGCGACGGACCAACCCTATCGAAGTGTATGGAGTCAAATGAAACCTTTCATACGCAGAGAACGGGGAAAGTCGGCAAACTCACAGGCTTCGTATAATTTTTTATCTCTCTGTCCGTCAAAACCGGCTTAGTGTGTAAAGGTGCTAATTCAAAAATCTGCTAATCGATTTTTCGAACAAAAAAACGCCCTAATAAAACCTTTTCTGTAAATTTAGGCAATTTCTTGTTACTCTTATTTATTATGCGTAGTGAAAGCCATAAAACTTGTTAACACATCCTGTACATAAATTAGACAATGCCTTTTTTCCAATGTCACAATGTAAATAAACAATCCAATTGCGCGTTGAAACAAAGGGAAGTGGCGCGTGAAAGGAGCATTGTCATAGAAAGGATTTGAGACAGAGCTTTAGATAGACAATCTCTTACTGCGAATAGGATCACAGGAGGTGCTCAATGTGTCCTTACAATAAAGGCATTATCTTTTGTCGCCAGCTGAATATGTTGGCTTAGATAGGGTATTGTACTCCGTCGCCGCTATTCTATGTAAAATAACTTTTCAGTTAAATGTTTGTATTTAGATATAGTATCTTGAGAAATTTTAATCGATTTCCTAATAGATCTTCTTTACAGGGTGGATTCACAAGGTGTTTATCCTAACATACAGCGTGTCTTCGGAAGTTCTTTCCTAATGGGGAACTTTTTATTTATTAACTTTACGGATAAAGTGCCTTTTCATAAAAAGTCCTGCTTGATGAGAAGATAAAAAAAACTTATTTATAAATTAAAATACAAAGTATTTCCTAAATATGGTACAAAACTTCGGAGGGTTATTTCTGGTGTCAGGATACCTTGTACCCGGTTAACCACCCTTATGAATGATGGAGGGAGGATCACCATCTGAATGTTTTAAAAAGTGTCCGTCGAAAGGAGCAACTTAAGGTGGCGCCACCGTAGCCAGAGGAGATTTTTTAACCAATGAGCATGAATTATTAGAATGAGATATAAAATGAAAAAGGACAGATAGATAGAAAATAAAAAAGGAAAGAAATACCAAAATCCCTCCACTGGCTACTGTGGCGCCATCCCAATTTGCGACATTCCGATGGCCACTTTTTCAACTTTTCCGCCATAAAAGATGGTTATCCTCCCTCCACCATCCATACCACCCCTATCAAATATGAGTCTCGCATACAAGGCCGATCTTAAAAAACAAAAATATATCCTTCGGAAATTTTCGAGCGCGGCAGATTAAGTGTTACATTTACAACCAATTCAGAAATTTCAAATTGACGTTTAAATTGGTTTTATTTTAATAATTGGTTAAACTTCACTTGTCAAATCCAAATTTGATAAGTGAAGTTTAACCAATTGTTTATACGTCAATTTGAAATTTCAGAATTGGTTGTAAATGCAGGGTAAGATAGGGTGAGTTAATTACATGCTAAAAAGCAGTTTCCGTTTGTTCTCGGTAGTGATTAGACGTTGGAAGGGAGCTTATACCGGGCTCTTACGTGAAATCGTGAATGGAGAATTTAAAAGACGTACTGCAGGCGGATTCTTAACCGCTGTCTCGAGACGTTACATATCGAGTCGCTACCGAATGGTGATTCTTAACTTATTTGAAACTCGATTCCGAGTCGATATCTCCCGAGTTCCATAACTAAACACTATCCTTATTAAATAAAGCCGGCTGTCCATGAGAGCGGTTTTCCGTCTTGTCCTATCTTCAAGCAATAACTCATCAAGCTCATCAACTAGTTCAAGGTTATAAGTCCTGGCTATTAATTTAAAAAAATCCACACAATCTAGTGGAAAACGCAAAAAGTTAACTTCATCTCAACTTTTTTGCGGATCCGCGTCATGGACAGCCGGCTTAAGTCTTTATTTTATTAATTATTCACGTAAAAACAGATGAGAAAATAAGGCCGATAGGTTTCGAAAGGAATATCGAGAACTCGATACCGACCGAGTCGTCACCTATCGAGAAGTTAAGAATCCGGGCCCTGGTGCCCCGAGGAAGAAAGGAAACTTACTGCTAAATTGAAAAGGCTCTTTTTTCTGGAACTAGGCGCTGTGAGTGAAGATTCCTAAAACCTAATGTTTTTCTGTTTGGCGTACTGCACGGGGTATTCTTCTATGGCGGAAAATGGAGCCGGACGCTGCGGGTGACGTCAGTACTGAAAGAAACCGGTTATGCGTGATACCAGTAGCAGTTCTTGGGAAGATGGTCACAATTTATGCATCTAATAGCTTTAAAATATTACTTAGATAGGAATTTCTGGGAGCTACAAAGCTCGACTATCCAGATTTTCCAACGACGAAGTCCTAGAAAGCTTATGTTGCGACGCACATAAGCCTTGACCGGAAGGGAGGGAGCTGGCTAATTGACTAGAATGAAAAGCTATTAATAAACAATTAAGATTACATGCTAAAAAGTGTATATTTTACTAATCTGACATTTTTAAAGTAACGTAAAGAAAGCGAAGGGCTACAAAGTTGTAAAAAAGTAATTTTGACATTTTCAACCGTAGCTATTTTTAATTTTGATGAAAATCATTTAAAGAAAACGAAAAATATATAATTTGATAAGATCCGAACGATTTCCACAAGCCGAAATCATAGCAGTACTTTTTGACATATTTAAAAATCTTTAGCCGCTTCTGCCACCGATAAAAAGGTATACATTATTTAACATTTTTTTCTTTTTTATCATATAAGCCTTGCAACCTAATAGGTCTCTATGACGCTCGAGTAAATCCCCATTTAGCATCGTGGGCACCCCTACCATAAGGTTTAATGTATATTAAATTTAGTACTTTAAAACATCTGCGAAAAACTAGACAAATAAACAATGATACATATTATTTCGGTATCTTTTCTAAGAAATAAATTTCTAAAATTATGTTGTCGCCTCTTTATTGATTTAGTAAAACAGTTAAAATGAAGGTATTTTTATAAATATTACCAACTTGTTTGTACACAGCAAATGTGTTATTTAAATACTGATAACAAATTCTGTTCATTTAAGAAAGTTTATTCTTGATTTATTTGCTGGAATAATATTTCTTTTTAACTAATACAATCATTTTTTTTTCAGGGCATTACACATGAAAGAGCACCCAGATTACAAATACCGTCCAAGACGAAAACCAAAACCGCTTATGAAAAAAGAACCGAAATTCGGTTTTTCGATGACACATCTTATGCCACCTACAATGGACAACCATAATCTACAGAGAACGCTAATGCCGCCAATATCAACGTCATCCGGGCTACCGTCAATTTTAAATGCGGATTCAGACCATTTAAAGATATCAAGATCGTTATTTCCTCCATTGCCATATTTATACCATCCCTTCCGGCATCCGGATGAGTCCAAATTTGCAGCGGAACTTGCTCTATTATACAGCAATAGCCATTTGTACCCTCCAAATATAAGTTGGCCAATGAATAACATTTCAACACAAAATATTAATAACACCAATCCGTGCAATATGTGTCCTCCAGCCTTTCCCCGAAGATCACCGAGTCCTGAACCGATAAAACGACCTGTATGTGTCATAATGAAAAACGATGAATTTCGAAATGAGCCGTTACCCGCGCACGTCATATGAAAACCACTTCCGGTTCTGCCGGAAAGGTTGAACCATTGGTTTAGCGATATTGCTAATTTGGCGACGAGTTCAAATCCTGTGGCAACTGCTACTTCCGCATCAGCTTTAATGGAGTATAGGGATAGGGCCGAATCTGGAAGGGAGAGTACTAGTCCATGTCCTCAGTAAACTATATTTTGTAAAATCTAGTAGTAAAGGCCTTTAAACATACATTACCACAGGTCCTTAGATTAGTTGGAGAAGAAATTAAACCAATCACAGGTCACAAAATAGAGGCTATGTTAATGTGTTTGCGGAACCAATTAATGAATTTCTTATCCGTCTATATTATGAACCTATGTCAATGTGTGTGTGTAATATCTTTGAGCACAATTTGAATTGTCAGTTTTATTGAAAATAACATCACTAAAAATAGTTTTTATGTCACCCTTAGAATGGTTTTTTTAATAAGGTTTTTTTTAAAGTTTAATAAAGAAATAAGAAAATTGTCCGCAGGAATTAGCTATAAGAGTATTTTTGTAAAAGCTCAAAGCTACAACTAGGAATACTTTAGTTGATGGAAAAATTACAAAAATTGCCATCGTCGGTTTCTACCAGCCATTATGCATCTTTTTCCTAACTTTTCATTTTAAAAAATAGTGAACCAAAGGATTCACTACTCCTTAAACAAAACTCATAGTACCAGAAGCTTTTTTATAAATCACTTTGAAAAAAATAAAAATGAAAATGTGAATAGATAAGACAATTATTATTTTATTAATATTTTTGCAATAGTGGCATTACTAACTAGTATTTGATCAATTAGTTAAAAAATATTATTTTGTTTAAATCATTTTAAAAAAGTCTTCTTTAAATGTTTTTATAAAATTTTTGGTCTACCTAAAATGAAGGCATTATTATTTGTTTATTTCCTTGTATTGATTTTTTCCTTGTTGCCGAATTTTTAACAATTCGTCGACGATATCACGAAGTGGCGTATCTTAAAAATATAGGAAAATTGACTTAAGCCGATGGTATTGCTTAAAAAAGTTACTTTCTAATATTACGAATTGGAATAAGTTATATTTTGATAGCTTTAAAGTTATAGATAAATATAGTAATTAACTTATTTTATTTTGCCTCAAAAGTCATTAAAAAAATACCTTAAAAGCACTCTTCTCTAATTAAAAAATATGATATACTCCATTTTCTGATATTGACGACAAATGGTTTATTTCTTATTTCTACTTTTTGTTTCTTTTTTAATTTGTTTTTTTTAATTTTTGTGAGCTTAAATACAAAAATCCCATTTTTGAAGAAGGGTTTAAACCAATTTATAGATTTAATATAAAACTAAAGGGATCTGTGTAATATGACTTTATGGGCAATATATTTTGATAATTCTTATCCCTTTTGGACTATTTTATTAAAATTCGGTATTTAGAGGTTTTTGTAGTAAAAAATGTGGACACGTTGGCAATTTTTATTTAAAGGTTGCCACCTATACTACTTTGAGTTGCTCCAAAACGTCGCAACATTTTCATGCTTCCTTGTGTTTTTGTTGAAGTCAAATTAATATTAATAATAATTTAATAATATTTTTTTTTAGTTTTTACCTAACAATCTGTATTTTAATAAAATTTCTATGTCTTTCTTTTCTCTCTTTATTATAAATCGCATTTGGTCCGAAATAAGTATGTGTGTATATTCGTCACAAATATACCAAAAGTTATAGTCTGGACAGTAAGATTGACCATTTCAACAGAAATAATATTATGTACTTAGATATCTGTCAAAGTTTTGTAGTAAATTGGAAAGTGTTGTCTTTGCCATTGAGCATTAAAAAAATTAAGATATTGATTTATATTTAAGAAATATGCAACATCGCTTCTAACGACGTAAACTTATAAGCGAGAGTATTTCATCTTTTTTTTAATAAAAATAAAGGAATTGTTTTATTAAACTTGGTAAAAATGGTACCGTGGAATTTTTTTATTCGTTTAATAAAACATTATTTTTCCTTAAATTTTAGGGTTTTTTTCATATTAAACCGTATGGCTTGACTTATACTTTAGGCACCTTCAATTGAGAAAATTATCTTCTAAGTAACAATTCTTACTGACTTTTTAAAGCAATAAAATACATTTTTACTTGTAGTAGGGTAACTTATTTCTAAATTAATGTAATATATTATTTGTTTATGTGTTTTTCTCAATGTAAAGTGCTTAAAATATAGTAGACTGCTCAGGGGCGGTGCGTGCCTTGCAAAAGTGGGGGGCAAAAGAATAAGAAAAATGGAAGCGAACCAAACCCACCAAAGTACATAAATAATTTACTGACAGATTTAGTATGTAATAAAAACACATACAGTGTGTCCCAGGATAGCCGTTACAATGGACCGAAAATTTTAAAATTTTTAAACGTTTTTTTGGGAAAACTGGTCGCATGGTCCAAAACTAATAAATACAAAATTTTACTCCGATTAGTAATATACAGGGCGAGTTATAACTACAAACATGAAAACTGACTAAGTAAAGTGCCTTTATTTTAAAAAATATGACAAAATTGTATAAGTAAATGTTTTAGAGAGTTAAATTTTATGTCAAAATTTAAAGTAAAAAGACCAAAGTACAAAAAATTGTCAATTTTTTACATGGTTTTAGCAGTTTTTAAAATACTTGGCTCAGGGCAGCAAATTTTACAAAGAAACTTAAAATTATTAAATTTTATGTTGAATTTTGCTCCCTCCTGCCCATTTTTTAAGTTGTATTGCGTAATGTAAAAAATTGTCAATTTAATTTTTTAACTCTAATTTTAACATAAAATTCAATTCTCTACATCATTTTCTTATACAATTTTGTTCTATTTTAAAAATAAAAGTAGTTAACTTCCAGGCATGTTTCATATTTTAGTTTTAACTTGTTTTTTATTATTAGCTGGATACAAAAATGAATTATTTTTATTTCTAATAATATTTTGCGCTGGTAATACAATATTAGTTCATGTCCAACAAAGTGGGGGCCCTGAGCCTCCCCTTACCCCCCCGACACGCCACCGATGACCCTCTTACAACAAAAGGCCAATAATCTAAGAGTTAACTATAATATGTACTGTTGTTACTTTTTAACACCCGTAAAGAAGTCTTAACAATTTTTATTTAGAAAATAAAAAGTCCTAGTTGTAAAAGAGAACACTTTTCAATTTAAAAAATGAAAAAGGAAATGTAAATATTGTTAATAAAACTTAATTTTAGGGTATCAAGTAATTTATTTATATTAAATAAAACAATGTTAATTAAACGTTAATAGTTGTAGTGCAATTATTTGTTATTTTTGTTTCGTTTTAGAAATAATATTGTAAAATAATTGTTTATTTGGTTATTTCTAACTGTAAAATTGTTAATTGAATAAATAAATATGTTTTTTATTTAATTATGTGTTTGTCTTTTAGAGTTAAAAAAACGACATAAGATGCCATACCTTGTTTTTATTTTTAAATTTCCTTATAATAATAAGTAATATGACAGATTTATACCCTTTTATATCTTTAATTTTTTTAATTTAGATAATGAGCCTTAATAAAAATCCTTTGTTGATACAACAAATCAAAATATGTAGAAAGAAATATGTTGGTATTTCACCTAGAATAAATTCAAATTTCTGAAAAATATCATTTTACTTTAAGTTTTAAACATAATAATATATATTCTGCCTAATAAAGCTACAAAACATAAATATATTATGCAAGCTTTGTTTTCTTATTGTTTTTAGAGAAACTTCACCACTTGTGTATTTTTGCTGTAGCAGCTGTAGCCATGGTTTATTTTATTCATATTTTATATTATTGGTAAAGTTATTTTTCTTTACTTACTATATTAAGTTATTTAAGTAGTATAAAGAGTGTATCACGGTCAATGGTACCTTAGACGTTTACGAAAAACGAAACATTGGATTTTTTTGAAAATATAAAAATAAAATATTTTTAATGACGCAGTGTTACCGCTTATACCAAAAAGTAGCATCCTCTTTGATATTTTAAATGGAATACCCTGTCTATTTTAGTATTTTTGGTCCGCCATTACTTTCTAAATCTTTTTGTTTGACATTATTCCATACCCATCTCTAACGGTTCAGAGACTCTGGTTATACACAGGGTGTCCCATTAAAAAAATAATTCTTTTTATCATTATTATATCTTAAGGTAAAATCAAGAATTTTAAGCGACCCTGTATACTTCAAAACAAATTTCTCATACAAAACTAATGTAGAGGGTATGTATGGGTTATGCACCTAAAGTAATAAAAGCCATATAATAAGAGAAATGTTTTGAACAAAAAACGTGAAAATAATGTTTAATTCGAAAACCGCTAAAGAATTTTTGTAAGGAAAGTAGAACGGGCATTGAACTGTTAATACGAGGATAAATTTTAATAGCTTTAAAAAAGAAACTTTACTCTATAAATGCAGTTCAGCTATTTTTTTTTAACTTTAAAAAAAAATTAAATCATACAATTAAAAGTTGTGACAATTAAAACTGAATTTAAGGTTCCTTAAGATTACTAATATGGCTGGACAACTGATGTCATTTAATTCTCTGGTTAGTAAATGTCATTAATGATAAGAAGCTCCAGTAAGCATCGTGTTCTATTAGGTTCGGAATAAAAAAAAGAAGTCAGGTAAAGATACAAAAAAAAGAAGTCAGGTAATAACATATGGTATTAAAGTTTAAAAAGTTTTGGTTTATTTAGTAATTAACATTGAGTAGTTAAGTAGATTCGTTATCACCTGACTACTTTTTTATTTTTTGTTTTTTTAAATTACTAATTATTATTATTATTATTATTATTTTTTTTAAGTCGGTTTAATAAAAAAAAATATTTTTCCCCATTTTAGTTTATTACTATTGCTATTTATATATAAGGCTAAATTAACCTATTTAAAATGAAATTATTAGGGGAAATTATGGGGAAGTATGGAGAAGTACGGGAAAGTCTGGGGAAGTAAGGGCAAGTTTGGGGAAATATAGGAATGTATCGGGAAGTATAGGGAAGAATGGGAAATTATTAAAAATATTGACAGTTATGGAAAATTAATATTAAATAGGCAAATATAACTTAAAAAACACTACTAGTACCTCTTTTGGTTCGGTAAAGAGGGTAAATTTTACTTTTACTAGTACCTTTTTAGTTCGGTTAAGAGGGTAAATTTTACTTCAAGGTTGTCGATTCTAAATGCGCTCCTAATTTCTAGTTTCTGATCATATTCCCTACCTAGAGCAGGTTTTCCGCACGAACAACGTAAGCAGAGAGGAAAAAATAGGTCTAGCATCATTTACTCTCGCGATCCTGACTTAGTGTTTTAACGGGACCACCACGGAAGTGCCCTCCAAATAAAAAAAAAACATTTTTAAAACGGATTTACAAACTCCGGAGTAATCGCATAGCATACACACACAAAAAAAAAAAAAAAGATACAGGCGAACTAAAAACCTGCTCCTTTTTAAAGTCGGTTAAAAATGCATCATCTGTATAATTTTCCATTTGGACAACGTTGATTGAATTGTGAAACAAAATAAGTTTATTATTCATAGACTCGGTAACCACAGTACCTAGATTTAAGTCTTTATATACTACTTGACAAAATAAGGGTAGACCTTAACATATATTTTTTTCAAAATGTTATTCGTTTTTGAGTTACAAGCCGTCAAAGTTCAATTTTTATTTTGGTTTCCCGCCATATTGCATTATTTTTTAACCAATCCAGTTGATATTTGGCATACAAATCGAGCTTTGCAAATTCTAAAATTTTAGGACAAAAGTACTTTTTTAAATACCGCCAGAGGGCACTTTACCTAAAACTTAAAATTTATTTACATTATAACTTTTTTATTTTGACAGATATCGCAAAGCTGGGGGCGCCATTTTATAGACAATCAAAAACTTAAAAAATAAGGTACTTTTTATTAAAGTCGATAAACCTCACCGTTTAGGCACCAATAGATATTAAAGTTTTCATCAATTTCAATTAAATTACCTTTATACATACAGGTTGTCCAGTAAATCAACCGACAAACTTTACAGGGCGATTCTACAACAGAAAATAAGAAAAAACTTCATATAATCATATGTCCTAAACGTCTTAGTTTTTGAACTACGGTGTGTTAAATATAAAAAAACCTTTTTTTAAACTTTTAACACCCCGTAGTTCAAAAACCTATATATGAAGCTCTACCCTTATTTTGTCAAGTAGAATCACTCCCTTAAGTTTTGTGATCGATTTTTAAATCACCCTGTATAGGCCATCGTGGGCTGTCATAAAGATAAAAAAATAAGACATTGTCTGCATTTTCAAGTCACAATTTTTATATTTAAAGCCTTAAACTTGTTCACCCATTTTCTTTTAATAAGATTTTATTTTATTTAACTTAAAATAAAATAAATTAAAACATTTTTTAAATAGATAAGGCAAAATTAATTAAATGTATGAAACTAATTGTAATTTAAATGCAATTGCAAGTCACCGGTAATCCTCTAAACCTGTTTCCTTTTATTAAAAATAAAGCTAAACATTCAAATTATCTTTTAATAACCAACCGGGTTTATAAAGCCTGAGGACCCTCAATTCTTAATATTTTTAATTTTCGCTTATGCACCCCTGTTGGATGGAAGGGTTTGAAGAGCCCTTTAATCGCTTTACAAGCAAAAAATGGAAACAAAAGTTGCAGTACTTGATTTAAAATTAAAATCTATAATTGAATCAACATTTAAAAATCTTTCCGTATTACAAAATTGAGTAATTGTTTGTTAATTTTTTTGTTAGAACTAATTTATGATTTCAGAAACATTTATATGCTTTACAGTGTGTCAAAAATTAGTAAGGAACGTATTGGGATATTGAAAATTATTACAGATAAAAAGATGATTTAATAGGAAAAGTTTTAGGCCATTTGGCGAAAAATTTAATGCTGTTTTGATTACGGCTGTATCTTCTTATTTTTTTTTTTTTGCATATTTAAAAAAATCATATTGTGCATTGTAGACAAAGTGTTGTGCTATTTTTATTATTCATTATTTTTTAAATCTGTAAAAACATTATTAGGACAAATTTTTAAGAACAATGCGTTCAGGCATTCAGATTTTAATTTTAACGTTTAAGCCTTAAAATACCATTATCCACTTTTTCTTTTCTTTAGGCGGCCATTTTGTTATTTAGGAAAAAAAATCCTCTAAAATGATGTAGGTATAACACTTTGTCGAAATATTTTGTTCTTAGGTCAAAAAACATTAAAATTTTCGTTGCCAATATTTGCAATAAATTCGCGAATGGCTCGATATTAATTTCTTACTATCAAATATTTCAAAAAAAATTGCGCATGGTAGTTATGAACTATTAAGTATTTCACTGGGCCATCTTCTAATATTAGTCGCCAGTTTCAGCTTCGTGCTAACGAAAATTTGCAATAAGTTTGCGAACGACTTTAATTTTAATTTCTTGCTATTAAATATTTCTAAATAAAGCCGTCTGATAAATTTTAATCGAAAAAAATTTAACGCATTAAAGGTATGAACTAATTAATATTCCACTGGGCCACCTCCTACTTTTAGCCACCAATTTCACTTCGTGGTAACGAAAATTTTTAATATATGCGTGAACAGCTTTGATTTTTATTTCTTACTATTAATTATTTTTAAATCAAGCCGTCTGGTAAATTTTGAAGGTAAAATTTTTTTGCGCATTGTAGTTACGAACTATTAAATAACCTCCTAATTTTAGTTAACAGTTTCAGCTTTGTGACAACAAAAATTTGCAGTTATTTCGCGAACAGCTTCTATTTTAATTTCCTATTATGGCCAGGTCTTGCAGAGCGGGGACAAGTTTAACCTTGTGGGCGTCACATTTAAAAATAACCTTAACTGGCATAAACACATTGTATCTATAGCCACCGCAGCGTCAAAAAGCTTTGATTTTTTTTCCGAGCCAAAAAGTATTTTTCCCCTTCCAATTTAACACTTTGTATGTGTCCCAAATTCGACCCTCTCTGGAATATTGTTCTCATGTCTGGCGAATGGCATCCCCTACAACCCTCAGCATTCTTGATGCCATTGAAAGAAGGGCTATTCGTCTTATTAATGATCCTTTACTTACTCAATCTTGCCCATCTCAAGCTGTGGGAGATCTATCGCTCTTCTATAAATACTTTTACGGCTTCTGCTCCGACGAATTATCCAGTATAGTCCCTCCTCTTGCAGTTTCCAACAGAGAAACTCGTAGTGCCGCACGTATGCATCCCTATACGGTCCAATTGGACAGACCCCGAACTTCCCATTTCGTTCGTTCTTTTATCCCTAGAGTTTCTAGACTGTGGAACCCACTGCCAGCGGAGGTCTTTCCTTCCCTTTCAAATCTTCAAGTTTTTAAGTCCCGTGTTAACAAACTTCCTCTTACCGTGCTTAAGACACCCACGGTACGTTAGTATTTAGGCTTTTAGCCTTCGTGGACTGTCCAAAGATTAAAAAAAAAAAAAGAAATATTTTTATAAAGTTATTTAAAGCCTCTGATACATTTTGATAGTCAAAAAGTTTTGCGCAAACAGGTTATAAGGCCTTTGAATATCCCGCGGCGCTTCCATGGGGTAAAAATTTGCAAAAGAATTGTGAACACTGTATAAGTAAATATAATTAGTTCTATTAAAAATTAATAAAACCTAGGTACACCTTAATATTTATTACTTAACTTCCGCTCCAAAATAAACATCATCGACGTGTGCATTCAGCTGTCGAATTTAGCAAAACTATTTGAAATATGTTTTGTATAACAAAGAAGGGCTTTTTATTTGTACAAATAATAAAAACAAATTGCTTTATGTGAACGTATCGACGAAAACCGTGGGTACTGAAGTATATCGTTTATTTCTTATTGAAACTATACAGTCAAAATCGACATGTGTAAAAATAATCCAATTTTGTGTGAAGGGAATCACTGAATTGGCATAAAGGATGTATTCATTGCGGGATCTATCGCTGAAGGATGGTGAGGAGTTTTCATTATATAGCAGAAAGCAAACAGCGCGTTTATTTATGAAAAAATAATCGTGTCATTGCAGGAAATACGGCTTATTTACAAGACAACAACATTTTTTTAAATAAATAATTTAATTCATCTAATACTAACAAGCTTTATCCCAGCAAAAGAACTGGCTAGAGCTCCGTGTGAAATATTACACGAACCACTTGGTGCCACTTTTGACCCCTCCATAACTCAAAACCTATTTAACGTAAACACAGGAAACTATGTGTGTTTATATCCCTAAGGGCAATTAAAAGCCCGAATTTTATTAAGCTAGCTTAAACAGGTATAAAGATATAAAGCTCTAAAAGTCGTCAATTTTCCAATGACTGACTGGCTCACTGACTGACTGACATACAGATTAAAATTTTAACCCATTTCCAGATGACCTGGAAAAATGAAATTTGGAATCTAGCTTGGTAATGGTGTGTAGCCGTTGGAAAAAAATCTGAAAATAAAAAAAAATAAAAAATAGGGGGGTATACAAAAGAAAATGTTTTTTAGTTGTGCCGCTAAAACCATTGATTTCACTGTTATTTATGCAGCGGAAACGCAAGAAAAAATATTAGAGTTAAATACCTGCCTGCAACAAAAACATAAATGTGAAAAACGTGAGCCAAGTTCAATACTAAAATCATGCTTGGCTGTGGGCGCCAAAAAAGAATGGAAATCTAAATGAGTGCCGATTTTTGCACAAAATCTAAAGATGTATGACATCTTATTTTTTTTTATCTTTGGACAAACCACGAAGGCTAAAAGCCTAAATACTAACGTACCGTGGGTGTCTTAAGAGAGGTAAGAGGGAGTTTGTTGACACGGGAGCTTAAATACTTAAAGATTTGGGGGAAGAAAAGACCTCCGCGGGCAGCAGGTTCCACAATCTAGAAACTCTAGGGATAAAAGAACGAACAAAGTGGGAAGTTCGGGGCTTGTCCAGTTGGACCGTATAGGGATGCATACGCGCGGAACCACGAGTTTCTCTGGTGGGAACCGTGAGTGGAGGAACTATACTGGACAATTCTTCAGAGCGGAAGCCATGGAAGTACCTATAAAAAGCGATAAATCCCCCACAGCCCGACGATGGACAAGAGAGGAAAGTCTTTCTGTAAGTGAAGGATCATTAATGAGCTCTTCTTTTAATAGAATCAAGAATGCTTAAGGTTGTGGGGGACGCCATGCCCCAGATATGAGAGCAATATTCCAAGGGAGGTCAATCTTAAAGTAGATTTGACCAGTTTTTATCAGAATTTAAAAAATATTTAAATAAGTTAAACAATTTTATAAAATGACTGATGTACTAGCTTTACATAGGAAATACAAAATGACAGAACTAATAATTACCAGAAAATCGTATTTAGATGACCAAACTTCCAAAACTAATTAGCTTAGATGTAAATTATGTAGTATTTTCCTAAACCTTCTCCTAATATTTTTTTAATGGTAATATTGGTGATAACATACAGAGTAGCACGAAAAGTATATTTTTTTATGAAACACCCTGTATATTATATCACCAATAAAAAGATCTTAAAAAAACCACAATAATTAGATTAAACTTAATTAGTTAAAGTTAGAAACATGTCCATCTAAATATGGTATTCAAGTAATTATTAGAGTACCCCCATTTTGTAGTATGTAAGGGTACTGACTTTATATTCTGGCGTTATAAAATACTCGTCAGGAGCTTTAAAATCATGTGCCACAAGACCCCCCTTCCATTAAAAAATATTATTAAATGGCGCCCAGCTATCACCTTGATATTTAAAGCTGTCATTAATATGTCAAAAAATATAGAAGTTAATTATATTATATTATCGTTTCAAGATTTATGAAAATATACCGGACAGTTCAGAAGTTAGAAGGGGAGGGGGCGACGGACTTTAGGACCCCATGTATAAGTACTATACCATTTATTTTTTTGGTTAATGCAAATAATTAATAAAGTAATAATGACTTTGGTTATATGACCGTGCGCCGGTACCAAGGTGCAATGGGGTGCTCTTGAACGCCCCTGTCATAAAAGTACATCCATTCTACGCTAGCCAA